>CM051269.1:57073156-57275656 GCA_027921565.1 Artemia sinica | reverse complement strand
CCATACATAGGCGAAATATCCGTCGTGATCGTCGTCTTTTCTTATCTTTTTTACTGTCCATAGACCTATTGTTTTGCTTTTTCTGTCTTTGTCTTGATAAAGATAGGACAGTTTGGCTTTAGATCTTTAGTTAATTTTTCTGCAGCTGGAAAGTTGTGTATACAGTTTTTTAATACTTCATATACCAATCGGCTATCTCAGAATTTTTGATAAATAGGAACTTGACCCTTTTTGGGGAAAATTCTATTTTGGTGTCACAAAATAGCTGAAAATACTATTTTTCCGTGGCACAATCAATTTGGCCACTGAAAAAGAACACTAGAACTTATAATTCCTATTCAATTAAGCCCTTTGCCGATCTTCTAGGACAGTTAGTTCGAAACAGCTAGCCCTGGAAAAAACGCATTCATGATTTTTCTTCGGGAAAATACTGAGAGGAAGAAAGGGAAAGAGAGAAAGGGCTAGGGGTGAGAGAAAGAAAAAAAACAATGACAATTATGACAACAACTGTGATCACAGTACCTAGAAAATTCAGGATTGAGCCATCCTAAAAACCCCAACCATTGTCATTTGGGCATGGCCCAAACACTAATGGCAATCATAAGAATATGACAATGCTATTGGTGTCACACACTGATTGGTCAATGCGTGGGCCATTTTGTATTTAAATATGCTTAGGTCCAAATGGGATGTCTGAAAGCAGATTCGGCATTGAAAGTGGATTTGACTTGATCAATCGAAGAGGGCGGTGAATGCTTTTAAACGTCTTTGGAATCGCTGGAATTGAGTTGGCACTCATGTTACAATTCTTTTATAATTCTTGGTTTGGCATTTATGTTATCAGCAAGTCCATTGTCATGCTGACAAAAAGTTGTCATCAAAAGAATTTCCAACCTGCTGGATCCAAACCCTGGTGATGTGACTTGGGGCAACTGCAATCCTGAAAAATAGAGATTCCTAAAAATTGAGAACAAAATTGCATGCCTCTACAGTCCTCCTCCCTCCCCCCAAAGAAACGGAACTAGAAACAGAGCGAGTAAAAATCGAATGAAAATGATAATTTTCTAGCAATCATATAGGGGGGGGGGGGAATTAACCATCCTGTTTCAAATTTTAGCCTTATAGTCACATTTGTTGATTTCTTTAGGGTGTAATGCCCATCTTTGTTACCCCCTAGTAAACCCTATGCTTGTATAGTCGTTCGATTTGTATTTTTACTATGTGCACTAAAAAAAAATTTGCGGCTAGATATATTTTTTATTTTAGAACATTTAATTTTATATTTGATTTATGTTTCTTTAGTCTATAAGTATAGTTTATATGATTGTAAGAGGAGGGGTTAAGAATTTTATCCAGGTAATAAAGACTTTCCTCGAATTATTTTTTGAACTTCATTATCATTTTCACGAAAGGTATTCTACAGATGACCCATAGTCTATGAACTTATTAAATCAGAGCATGGGCGCCCATAGGCTGAATTTTAGGGGGGGGGGCTTACCTGGTCTAATCGGCACTTCCAGTGCTGTATAACTGAAATCTCAAGACAAGATATAATTGGCAGCGCGATAGTGCGGCCTAAGTAAAGAGCGATGTGGGCATAATATATTGTTTTTTTTAGACCAGGGCACTTCTTATAGAAAGAAATGTCATAGGAACTTCAAAAGAGCTCATGGAGGGAAACCAGCTCCCTCCCACGTCAATCGCTTACCCAAACTCATCCAATCCAAATTTTGAGATAGCCATTTTGTTCAGCGTAATTTAAAATTCCGGAAATTATGACTTTGAAAATGACAACCCCCCCCCTCCACACAACCTTCAGAGCAAGGGTTGTAATTTATGCCCTGTGGAAATATAAGGTTTCTTATAGAAAGGGTGGTCGTATAAACCTCAGGGTCTTAAGTTATGCCCCGCGGAGTGTAAGGTTTTTATGAAGAGGTGGTCTTGGGAACTTAAGAGGAGGCTCATTTGACTGGAAATGCATAGTTATAGTTCCATTTTAAGAGTCAAGCGTAATGGAGAGAAAATATCCCTCCTCTCCCTGATATCCTCTTTTCCCCAAACACATTCGATCGAAATTGTCAGACAGCCATTTTGTAGCCAATAGTCCAAAGAGAATATAACAATGTCTTCAGTAATCAAATATAAGAAATATTTAGGCGGACGTTGAACTAAATCAAAACAAACTATGAGCATGTGAACTTTCAAAAAGGTGACAAAGCATTATCTCAGGAAGAGCTTATATTATTGAGTTAGATCTTTAAGAGTAAGTTGTGGGAGATTTTGAACTAGCCAGAATGCACTATGTGTATACTTTTAGTACTAGAACTACAGTTACTGTAACTAATGACGCTAAGAGTATTAAGGTGAAACTTCTAGGAAGTGTTTAGGGGGCGTTCCTATTAAACGAAAAACTCTATAAATTCTGGTTTTCCAAAAGGCATATAAGCAGTATCATAGGCAGCACCACTCTATAATAGCTAGAAATATCATTGAAACATTTAAAGAAGCTAATTCGATTCAAAATTAAAAGTTCTAGGGTCCTTTCTAAGAGTAAAAAGAGATTGGAGGGCAATCAGCCCGTCTCTCAAGCTGATTTATTTTCCAAACACATCTAGTCAAAATTTTGCTACAACTATTTGGTTCAGCATAGTAGATTGGTCCAGCAACTATGTCGTTAGGGATATAGGGCATGTCAGACCCCCACAACTATGCCAACCTATGGATTGTTATAGAAAAAAAAAGAAAAAAATATAAACCATTTTTTTTTCATGAAAATGACTTTGTCAAGAAAAAACGAACAGAAATTCATCTAAAAATAACTTTTTCCACAAAACAAACTTTTCAGAGAAAAGCTTGATTTGAGAGCTCCATTAAGCTGAAAATGGGCAGAAATGAAGTCAAGTAATCATCCAAGCTTAAAACTACCATAAATCACTATCAATAAATAAATGAAACTCAAATTGAACAGAAATTAGAATAAATAGCCAAGTCAAACTCGAAACGAGCAAAAATTAACATTAGTAGGGCTGATAACCCCCAAGCCGTCTCAAAACCAGAACATAATTTGCGCTTTACTGAAAACATAATATGTTTAAATGTTTTCTTTTTTTTAATTAAAAAACTGTTTTTTAATCACTTTTATTACCTTTTTTTATTTTAAGGAATAAATATCAGCATAGGTATATTTTTTTTTTTTTTTTTTTTTTTTTTCTTAGTGAAGCCTAACTTATACTCTGGTCTTGAGAAGGCATGGGGGTTGTCATTTGTTTGTATAAGTTCCTGGCTGGAAGTACTTTTGCTTATACTTGATTTGGATGAATTAATAACTTCCTTAGTACCTGGCCAAGCAGGTGCGCACCCATGGGGGGGGCTAAAGGGGTTGTAGCCCCCCCTCTCAAGAAAAAATTATATTTCGTTTAAAAATCTTATATATTCTGCTTGGTTTTATCATTCACTCCTTAGTCCCTACTTAAAACATGCATTTAAAGAGCTAAAATAAACTTAAAGTAATGCCTTAAATTACCGTTTTTTCTAAGGAATTTTCAAAGTTTTCCGTTAGTTGGCCAAGGGATCCCTGGCCATTCTCCCCCTCGTTATTATCTGAATGCACCATTTTGACAAAGAAACCTTAAAAACTATTCTAATCAATAAGCATTATATCGTAAATTAACACCATATTAACACCAATATTTCCAATAGGCACCAATAAAAGCACCCATTGTAAGCACCGTATTCCCTACGTTGTCCTTTTATTCAAATTAATAACCATTTAAAGTCCCAGTGAGAATTTTTTTTTTTTTAATATTTTCAGGCTATTTCAAAGGGAAATTCATAAATGATAAATTTAAAAGTAATTTCGTCAGATAGAAGTACACACCCCTATCTTTCAAGCTTTTGTTCTAATCTATTCTAATTTAAAAATTGACTTTAACCTTGGAAATTACAGGCTTCTACCAAATATTGTTTAATTTACTCAATATTGAAAGGATGGGAAAAAGTGTAAGCGCAATATATCAGGAAGTAGTGCTACATATATCTTCCCAGGAGGGGGGGGGGGATAAAAAATATTTATTTCCTTCAAAACTGTTGATAAAAATTTTAAGTTGATCTTGAATGGAGTTCGATAAAGATGTGGCTCATTCAATTAGAAACCAGAGGTCCTCTTAAAAACCTCTTTCAGTGTAAGACCTCTTTCAATGTCCTTTTTCAGAGTCAAAAGCGATAAAAGGGCAACTAGCCCCACCCCACGTCTTATTTTCCCCAATACATTTGGATAGAAATTTTGAGATAGCCATTTTGTTCAAAATAGTCAAAAATCATATAAAAAGACCTTTGGAGTTGAAGCAGCCCCCAGAGCTTGAGTAGTGGGGCCATAAAAGGTTCAAGCATGCCCATAGCAGAAGGTTCAATCATTCCCATATCCCTTTTCCCATAGAATTCAAGCACATGCCCTCTGATGTCACGCGGCACACTTGTTTCTAGGCAACATTCCCGCCCTTGGCAAGAGTTCAATGGTTAGGTCAGGTGTTTTTCTGTCAGACACCCCTTTTCTGAGTATGTCTTGTTACTAGGCGAAATTTCCAAGTGTTTCAATTACTTGGAATATGATCCGTATAATACACTAGTGTAATAACAACTGAAGCTCCTAACCCCTAACCCCTGTCTCTTGCGCATGCCCTCTGACGACACGGTACACACCCCAGTTCCAAGCGCTTGTTACACTACGCGACACACCCTCGCCTTTAAAGGGTCAGATAAGTGGAGCTAGCAACCGCTCGCACCTACGCAATGCGGTTACCGGTTTTATTAAAGGGAGCACAGTTGCCAAGACTCCGTGACACACTCCTCTGGACTCCAATGACGTTATACGACTTACTCCGTTTCAAACGGATAGATATGTACTTTGGAAAAGGAACGCTTGTAGCTCACACCTTACGTAATGATTGTGCAACAGTGTCAAGTAATACTTTTTTTCATTAACTTAATGGCGGCAAACACTTTATGTAAGGTCGGCGCATCTATCACTGCCTGATAGTACCATTTTGACATTTTTCGCCGAAAACCCTCACGACATTTTCTTTTTTTGGCGTTTCATTTTTCGCTCGAAACACCTTTATTTTTTTTCTAGAGTTCTTGACCCCGCCAGGACTCGAAAAGTCATTCCCTACCAATGGTAAAGCGCCCCAAGCAACTCGTCCATGAAACCTTTGCCAATATTTTGTACCTTGAACCATATTCTAAAAATATACAATTGCACAACACCTGAGAATCCTCATTTTTTGACACTCGTTAGAACGGCTTGTTTACTGCCAAATTTGGCACGCACTTTGAAAACATCTTTTCCAGGGAACATTTGCTTTCAAGATATTAATAAAGGGGAAATGCGTGTCCTACTCGTGCTAAAGACTACATCTTAGAAACACAGACAATGAAAATAAAAACAAATTGACAAGCAATAAAACATAAAAAAGACAGCTAAAAAACACGACAAAAAATAAAAGATGAAAATGTCATATTATCATATACGCAAAAAAAAAGAACCATCTATTATAGAAAACCGGGGTTCCAAGCCTGAAATCCTGGAGGGTAGGGTAGGGGGAGTGACATTAGATGCAATTTAAACCATATTAAGAGCTTTTAAGGAAATATCCCTTTTTCATTAAGATAAATTCATGGATATCTCACAATATCCTAACATTTTTTTCCAGCAGAAGGTATGGGCAAAGGGAGGGTGTAAAAATGGGTAGGATTATTGTAAAATATACCTGGCAAGCGATGTATTGACGTTGTTGGATATTGTCTGTAAAAAAACGGATAAAATTCATGAAGAATTTGGGTTGGATTTGGGGTATTATTTCTCCACTGCTCATTTGGTGATGGATTTGATTCTTAAAATCAGTGGAGCAGAAATAGGTCTGATCGCTGACGTGGATCAGCACCTGCTTGTAGAGAGATCCATGCGGAGAGGGTATGTTTTTCATGGGGATCGTACCCTTGAAACCGACCCGACTGGACAACGCACCGGTGAAAAGTTGGATGCCGTTTTCTTGGATATGAATTCCCTTGATCCCTCGGCAACATCTCACTTTTATTTGCCGTGTGGAAATTAACAATGGCTTGACAATCCTTCTGCTCCAGATTTCCCCAAGACTCACACTGTTGAGGAAAAAGGACCACAAGGATGGTTTTTCGAAATTGATGGTGAAATGCCTCTGGAACTTCATGACTCGGTAAAAGACTTTGTTTTTCCGTGCATTAATAGACCGGTGCATAGGGACTCGCTGAGTTCCTACAATTTATCATTAGTAGAAAATAAAGGCATGCATTGGACATCTTCAAAACAAAAGCTTATTGCCGACCTAGGGCCGAAACGGAATATTGTTGTACACCACGTTCTTTTGCGGTGGATCCTTGCCAACGGTTTCAATGTCACAAAGATTCATAGAGCCCTCTAATTCGACCAAAAACCTTATATGAAGATATTTGTTGACACTTTTGTCAGCAAATTCTCTCAAGCAAAAACAAAGGTCGAAAAGGAAATATTTAAACTCATTTTAAATTCGGCCTTTGGTAAGACGTGTTAGAGTGTGCGAAACAGGAGTCGTTGTGACGTCTTGACCGACCCGAAAGAATGTGCTCGAATCATTACGGATCGAAACTTCACATCCTTCACGATCATAGACTCCAATATGGTCCTTTTACATAGAAAAAAAAGAAAGGTTGTTTTAAATAAAAACATTGCCACTGGCAGTGCCATTTTAGAAATTCCAAAAAACTCATGTTAGAGTTTTATTACAATGTATGTAAGCGCCAGTGGCCGAGGGAGGGACAAGCTCAATTTTTTTATGGGGATACCGATTCTTTATTGTTAAAAGTCAAAGCTAATAATTTATTGGACGATTTGAAAAGTGGAGAGTACATGAGCTCTCGGATGGACTACACAAACTGGGATGAGTCCCACTATCCGGAGCTAGTGAAACGCCTGGCCCCAAATCAGTTGTTAAAATTAAAATCAGAAACGGGAATTGATTTGGTATCGCATGGTGTATTTCCCGGTCCGAGGGTGTACTGTGTGGAATCGCATAATGAGACTACCAAAAAAGTCTGGAAAGGGATGCCTGCATACTATGTAAAGACAAAATTTCAACATGAGTGTTTGAAGGAACTGTATAGAGCAAAATCTAGTTCCAAGAGCGAGTGGCATGATAATTCTGAGACTGGCGCTTACAATGTATGTAAGCGCCAGTGGCCGAGGGAGGGACAAGTTCAAGTTTTTTATGGGGATACCGATTCTTTATTGTTAAAAGTCAAAGCTAATAATTTATCAGACGATTTGGAAAACGGAGTGTACATTATTTCTCGGATGGACTACACAAACTGGGACGAGTCCCGCTATTCGGAGCTAGTGAAACGCCAGGCTCCAGATCAATTGTTAAAATTTAAATCAAAAACGGGAAGTGGTTTGGTTTCGCATGGTGTATTGCCAGATCCGAGTTGTACTGTGTGGAAACGCACAATGAGACAACCAAAAAAGTCTGCAAAGGGGTGCCTGCATACTATGGAAAGGAAAATTTCAACATGAGTATTTATAGGAACTGTATAGAGCAAAATTTAGTTCCAAGAGCGATTGTCATGGCCATTCGCTCTTTAAAATACAAGAACTATACATTCCGAGTCGAAAAAAATGGTGTGAGAGTACTACCACACGGCCATTATCTAACTTCAGATCGATTTGAATGTGTAAATTATATAAAGCAACTCGGCCTGGAGAAAGCTCTATAGTTGTGGGAGGGGGGCCGTTTTTTTCCGTCAACAGCTTAACGCTGCCTTTTTTTATGTTTAGTCAATTTTCCGTCACAAGCTCGGCACTGCCCTTTTGTTTTTATAATTTCATTGCGCAAAGCGGTAATTTTCAAGTGTTTATTTTATCTTGTCACCGGCTCGGCCGCAGTTATCGTTGGTAACCCGATCGTCGTGTTTTTTTAATGTTGTAAGTGCTGTATATATGTAAATTAAAGAAACCATGTACTCTATTTCCTCTTGAATATTTATTCAACAGATTGAGGTTAGTTTAGTTGCATTTTGGCATTGGAAGAGTATGTATCAATTTAAAACACCCTTCAGATTGTTTCTTTGCAGACCATCCATGTCTGGCAAAACGACACTTAACAAAAATCATTCAAAACCGTGATAAAATGTTTTTAGAGAATCCGAAAATTATCTATTATTGGTATAGTATATGGCAATAATCATATGATAAAATAAAGAAGATTGATCCAAGCATAAAGTTTATAAAAGGACTTGATGTGTTTACCAGTATTGCACCAAACTTGTGGTTGATTATTGAAGATTTAACTGAATCTATTGAAGAATGCTTGCGGGAAATGTTACAATTGTTTACTGTCCGGTCCCATCACGAAAAAATTTCTGTAACTATTGTCCTCCATAATCTTTTTCATCAGAGTAAATGCACGAGAACACTTGCTTTGAATTTTACCTACTGTATCATCTATAGAGTTGTTCACGATTCAAGTTCTCTTATAACTCTAAAAAAACAAATTTATCCCGGTGAACCTAAATTTTTACTTTCCGCATACAGTCAAGCAACTAATAAACCTTATGGTTACATATTATTAGACCTGAAACAAAACACGCCCGAAGAGTTGCGTGTAGTCACCGATATTTTTGATAGTGAAATTTCTGTATATATACCTTTAAATAGTAAAAAAGGTCGTTAGTCGAAATCATGACATTGAAGAAGCTACACGAAAACCGATATATATTTTCTGTGCTAGCCAATTCAAAACCATGACTTAGAAAAGCGATTCTCAAGTATGGTGTTGACAAGAAATTTATTAATCTCTTGTCGGATCTTCGTTTAAATTTAACAGCGGGTAATGTTCAGCTGTCAGATCGTGTTAAGCAACAGACATGGCAACATTTATCACTTGTACGTGCTCTAGCTTGCAAAAAGAAAACAAATGGTAAAAGAAAACGTCTTGTTCAAGCAGGTGGTAATTTCTTTTCAGTGTTACTACCGATAATCGATGGACTTGTAAAGACTATTCTCTAGAAATGGCTAAACCCTATAAATTGACGCTAATTGAACTTGTTCTTTCACCCAAAGAGCACTTTGAAGATAATCTTGATAAATTTCTTAACAATGAAACAATTGCCGATCATGAAAAATTAATTTTGCTTCAAAATGCCCTTCGTTGCGTGGAAAAACATAAACCCTATCGTGAAAAAACCGCTTAAAGTCAATGTCATTGATCAACCTTCTGAAAACAGTGAAACACTGAAAAAAGAAGAGTTATTAACAAGTGTTGTAGACTTGCTGCCTCAATCCTGTCGTCAACAAAGTAAAAGACTTGACGTATCTCGCTGAAAATGAAAAAGTTGATGAGAAAAAGAATGAAGTTATAATCCAGGGCAAACCTTACAATTTAATTGATTTATTATCGGATCTGATTGCAAACCGTAAAAGAGTGAAATCCTATAATGAGCATTTATATAATTTTTCAAAGTCGTCAGATTTTCCTAAAAGTTCTTAAGAAACAAAAAAGTTCTTAAGCAAATTCTTAAGAAACTAAGAGAACATAGTCCATTAAAGGTAATCTTAAAAGGTAGGTAATCTTTCTTGGAAAGCACACCTACTGGGGATTTGACACTGGTAACTAGACAAAAGCGAAGACGCATTGACTCGCCTGGTAGAATACAAAAGGGTAGCGGACGGCTACGATCAAAATGGATCAATTTTTGAAAAGTGTTTATGAAGATATTGGAGAACCAGGAAGTTTAAGTTCTCCAACTACACTTGCATAGGTTACCGGAATTAAAAAGAAGCTAGCAAAAGAGTATTTGTAAAAGGAATCCAGCTATACTCTTTATCGAATTCATAGGATTTATGGTGATCACTATCGAAAAACTAAAGCCTTTTAATCCTCGACATATATTACAAGCAGATCTTTTGACTCTAGGCGCGATTCAAAGACGTTATAATAAACCCTACAAGTATATTTTACTCGCAATAAGTCTGTTTAGTCGGTATGTATATGCAGTTCCATTGCAGTCAAAGAGAGGTAATGAAGTTGCTAAAGCCCTTGAATCCATCTTTGAACAAGATTCAAATAAAAAAGTTCAAACAGACCGTGGAAGTGAGTTTGTTAATCCCCGTGTAAACAAACTTTTATTGAAATATAATACAATACTCTATCCTAGTCATAGTCATATAAAGACCACATTGGCAGAACGTTTAATACGAACTATTTGACTTTTAATTTCAAGATAGCGTGCATTGAGAAATACTTTACTTACTTACTTACTTAAAGCTCTTTCTCGGCAGCGTCGCCAGCGTAGAGGGAATCAGACGTCAGCGCTGTCAGTCGTCTCCAGGGTGGCCTGTTTTATGCCAGCGTAGGAGCTTCACTGGGGTCAATGCCCCACGCCGTGAGTCGATCGTGGATGATATCCGCCCATTTCATACGTGGTCTACCTCTGGGGCGTTTCCAGCCGTTTGCAGTTGGATCGAAGTCAAATAAAACTCGGGCAGGTGTTTCAGTGGGTAGGCAAAGTAGATGACCGTACCAACGCAGCGAGCGAGACTCAAGCTCTTCGGACAGGGTTGGTAATTTAAAAGACAAGAGGATATCCATCTTCCGCACCCTGTTGAGCCACCTAACGTGTTCAACTTTTCGGAGGTGTTTTGTCTGGACAGCATCTACCTTCATGATCTGCGACTACGTTAAAGGCAAAGTCTCTGACGAGTACAACACGATACTTGCTACCATGTGCGAGCTTTCGTGAGACGGCTGATCTGGGGTTTGTGAAATATTGTTCTCAGTAAGCGGCCAAATACGGCGTTCGCCTTTGCCACCCTTGCTGATATCTCTGCATCTAGATTTCCGTTTGAGCAAAAAATTGAACCAAGGTAGGTGAACTGCTTGACTATCTCAACATCTTGGCCACATACTTCTATAATTGCCAGGGGGCTGCATGGTATCTTGTCCACAGGTAATATTTTGGTCTTGGTCCAGTTTAAATTTAAACCAAGTTTTCATGCAACGAATGCAAGCGTTTCCAGTGCAGTTTTGATGTCAGTGAGATTTTTGCATACCAATGCAACATCGTCAGAGAAGTCGACTTCTGCCAGAACTCTTCCAGCAAAATCGATGCCAAACGGATGCGCGAGCAGTGTTTTGTTGAGGACATGGTCCATGACACAGTTGAAGAGTTCGGGAGCAGCAGCGCAGCCTTGCCGAACACCATTTCTAATTTGAAAATGTGATGAGAGCCGGCCATTTACAAGAACAGCACTTTCGGTCTTATTGTGTAGTTCTTGAACAGATTGACAATTTTCTTAGGTACACCAGCAGATTGAAGGATCAACCACAGTGACTGTCTGTCGACAGTGTCGAAAGCAGATCGAAAATCGACGAAGGCAATGTATGCTTTCCTTTTATATTCTAGAGTTTTCTCTATCAGCAGTCTAATTGTATGGATTTGCTCTGTAGTGGACCTACCCGGCATGAATCCAGCTTGCTGGTGGCGACGAAGGGGATAGAGGTACTTTGTTGCTCGATTGAGGAGCAGCATGGTGAAGAGTTTGCCGGGTACCGAGAGCAGAGTTATTCCACGATAGTTATTACATTCTGCTTTACTTCCTTTCCTCTTGTAGACTGATACTATTAAGCTAGTCTTCCAGTCTGATGGTATTATTTCAGAGTGCCACAAAGTATTAAACAGCATTTGTAGCCAGAGGTTCATGGATGAATCGCCATTTTTAAGGAGTTCTGATGTCAGGCCACATATTCCAGGCGCTTTATGCCTGGAATAATGTTCCTTTGTGAATAAATACGGCTGCATTTATTCACGATTTAGATAAAATTATGCAAATATAAAACCAAAATCCTCATTGATCCTTGTTCAATATTATTCCTCGGGAAGTTCATTATAGGGAAAGTACACATGTCATTAAACAATATTCTAATGTAAAGGCAGGAAAGAAAAAAAATAACGTTGGTGATACTGTTCGAATCAATCGTATAAGAAATATTTTTGAAAAAGGAAATTACGTGTGGTCTATTGAACTTTTTAAAGTGTCAAAAATCCTAGATACTAAACCTATAACATGTCGGCTTCGTGATATGAAAGAAGAAGACATTCTTGGCGGATTTTATGATTATGAATTACAAAAAGTTAAAAACACTGGAATGTATCAAATTGAAAAGATATTAAAGACTCGTACACAAAAGGGCAAGAAACAGTTGCTTGTTCACTGGCTAGGATACAACTCTGATTTTGATTCGTGGATACCCGCTGAAGACGTTCATAATGTCTGAAGTTTTTTATTTGACATTCATGTCCAGTGTTTCTGATCCTCTATATGACGATTTGAATAAAATGAGCGGTTTTTGGACAAAACTTTCCCCGGTCATTAAATTTGAGGGAAGGTATGAAGTTGTTCTTGTAGATTGTATTCTTAAAAATACATATTATATCCTAAGAAAGGATCATACATACAATATAAAAATTAGACCCCATGATTGGTCAATTGTTAGCGATGAATATGTGATTGAAAATATGAATTCATTTGAATACCCCTTTGCCACATTATCATATAAGGAGTTCGGGAATGTGAACAAATTGTATCGTGCAATCAACCAAAAAATTTCCGCTCGTAAAAATGGTGCCTTTCAATTCAATTATTCAAAGGAAGGCCGGAAAATCTACATTAATTCACCCATTGGTAATGAAAATATTATTCTCAATGATAAACTAACAGAAGTACTTGGTTTTAAACATAATCTAATCAATGGGAAAAGTGCAAGAAGCGCCAGTGTCATGAATCATGTAATTTTCGCAGAGTATCCACCTGCCTTCTCTTCGGACAGTTGTATATTTCCTTATGCATCCTTTGTCGAGAAATCAAGAGTTGGTAATACCAATATCCCCCTCCTACGTGCTCTTGATTGAAAAACCTCTAATGACCATAGTCATCACCTCAATATAAAGCACCTTCAATACGTTCCAGTCAACACTTCGTATTTGGAGCTCTGTCAGTTAACATTAAGAAGCGAATTGGGTGATCCTCTCGTAATAACAAAAGGTTTGGCCGTGATTACATGTCATTTTCGACCCATTCAGTGAAATGGCTAATAGAACTCAGTTTGTATGTCCTGATATTGATTGATATGTTGCAACTCTTGGACCACGCCAGTTGGGGCATGGAATGGACTATTGTAAGGGTCGTTCGTCAATATCCGGGTACGGTCTTGGCAGTTGGTCTGCTAAGCTTTTTCGCTCTGCACTACCCTTGGCTATAAAATTTATAGCACCGGTTGCAGCGGGTTTAGCATCCTCTACATTACAAGATTGGGGCTCTGGGAAGATATTCAAGAAAGTGTTTCGCAAAAAAACTCACGTTGGCGCACGATACTTCGGTGAGTGATTGAAACAACGGGAAAAAGGTTTAAAAAGGAGGAGAAAGACCCCATCACTCATCAGTCTTAAGTCAGCTGGGAAGCGCAAAGCATCAAAGAAAGTAAAAAGATCCAAAAGGATTTCTTTTCCTAAGATGGCATATCTACCACATAAAGATTCTAACCCCTCAGTCACCTCATCTCTAAATCTTTTCAATGTTAAAAATGTAGATGTCAGTGTAAAACATGGATATTATGAACAATTTTACCCGCACAAACCGCTCTTTGAAAATGTTAATTTTCAAATTTATGCTAATGAAGACTACTTTATCGATCTGAATTTGACATTTATTGACTTAAATTTCATTGTTAAAAAACCGAACAATGAAAAACCAAGTGCCACCGAGGGGTTATCCTACGAAGATTGTGTATTACATAATTTATTTCGACAAATAAGCGTCTTTATAAATGGAACTTTGGTGAGCACGAGCAATAATCTTTCAAATTATGCAAGTTATATACAATTCATGTTGATGACACCAATGTCCTATAAGCAGTTGAGAGGTATGACAATTGAAATATTCTTAGAGAGGCGACAACTAAAAATGTACATTTAGTTGGGAAAATAAATCATGAGATATTTAATATACCTCAATGGCTGCCTCCTAATGTAAAGATTGATATAAAACTACAACTCGCGCCGTCCAATTATACTATACGAAAAGTACTGGAAGCTGCACCCGATGTAACAGTCTCTCTCAACTCGGCAATTCTTCATGTACCAAAACAACAAGTTATGAGTTCTATGGCTTTGGCATTTGAAAAATTAAGAGTTATTGGAAATAATATCAAACTACTTGTTCCTCATACAATCACGAATCAGCGTCATATTGCTACAAGTACGAGTACCTATACCGATTCATCATTTATCAATGGCGAAATTCCTTCAAAATTAGCATTGGATTTTGTAAAAAGTGCTAGCGCTGTTGGATCAGGGACAGGTTCCCCGCATAAGTTTCAATTATTTGGAGTTTCCTCGCTTGTATGTAAAGTAAATGGAATCCTTCTCTACAATTTATCCTCTGATAAATCCTACAAGACCCTCTATGAATTGACAATGCAATCCCTAGATCGAGATTCCCAATAGTTCGAAAATGGTATAAATGAAGAAATGTTTGCGAAAACGCATGGCATTATTGTATTAGGTTTGTCTGGTACTCAAGATATGAGTATTGTCCGGACGGGAATGTACGGATAGAATGTACCTTTGCAAAATTGTTGGAGGAGAGCATTGCATTAATCTCACTAAATCAGTTTGAAACCTATTGGGAAATTACTCCTGACGGCATTGTTTTATTAGACTTGGCGCCATGAACACGGAACAAATAATCGATGTATTTAACATGGACCTCTACATGTCCAAATATAAATCTTATTGCATACCTTAAGATTTCCTGAAGTATATTCAACACGTCGACAATACTCTAATCATTGTTAATAGCTGTCCATCCAGTGTAAAGACGGGGCATTGGTTATGCATCTTCAAATAAGAAGCAATATAGAATTTTTTGATCCGCTTGGCTTGCTGTATACATTTTACACACCTCATATTAAAAATTTTCTTGAGCAGAGCGGGAAATCTATTATTCAAAATCGGAAAATACCCTTTATTACCTCTATAATATAAATTTCGGTGCCCTAAAAGTAAAATGCTTTAAAAATGTATGTAAATTTGTTTATTAATAAAATTTTGTGTACAAAACACTCTGTCCTTTAGATTTCCTGTTCTACGTATAGGCAATCATCCGAAACGATAACTGCAGGTAGCTCGTCAAGATTCAACTTGTATTCGTCTTGACGTTGCAAAGTCAGGGTCACATTTTCTGCAATATAGGGTAACTTCATTTTTATTAAATCTCTTTGTAAAGTCAATAAAACTACTCTGATTCATATGATAAAATTCACATGTTTCAATTTGCTTATTTGAAGCAATGTCACATACAAAATTCTTATATGAAGAATCACTTTCTGTAACAGCGAAATAAAAGTCTGTAGGTTTATAAGCATAATAGCCATTATCTTTACAGCGATGTCGTAAAAACCAGACTCTTTTTTTATTCCAGCAATTGAAGCGTAGACCAGGTTTTTCTTCCCATGATAATTTAAAGCCATGACGATACCAGTCTCTTAAAAATAAACTCAACTCATGTTTAGGGTTTTTCGCAATCAGGCCAGGATATGTATTTTCCCATTGATCGCATTTATCATAGTGAAAATTGGAGCATTAGAATCCTCTATTATGAGATTCACAAATCTCTTCAAGATAAGAGTTACAGTTTTTAATTTGCACAGCATATCCTCTATGCAATTTACACGGATTGCATAATTTATGCTTTTTATTATACTCATCAGCAAAAGTACAATTCTCGCAGGATGACCAGCTGCCCGAAGTATACAAGCATAATGGGCATGTGAAAAACATTTTTTGATGTTGACTGGTCCACTTCCAAAGACAAACTGACTCTCAAACAACATCTCCTAGGAGCGTTACAAAATGGCCGTCTATGTAATGGTTAAGAGCAAAACCACAATATTATTTTGTTTTGTCTCAATTAAATATCTATAAATTGAGTAAAAGCCTACAGATCAAGACGACGATAGTCCAAAGAAGGGGAATCGGTTCTCATTATATCGTTAACCATTTCTCCAGAAGTTTTCTTTGAAGAATTAGTTCCAGAAAGTCATCATCTAAAACTAACCACTTCCAATTTTACTAGATTACGCATGATTTTCTGTTTCTCAAATCTATCCATTTTAACACTCTCACTGTCAAAAATAGACTGTTTTCTATAAATCCTTCTCTTCAATATATTTCACCAGCGTATTTAAACCATCTTGTAGTCTCTGTATATGCGCTATATTCACCTTAGCCGCGAAGCACAATTGTTCTTCCGACTTGAATTTGCTTAATGTTATAACATACCCATTATACATCTTGTCCTGTTCTAGGGTTAGTCGAGAACCCCTTGTAATTTCTACCGCCACCTTAGGCACTCTAGGTCACGTTTCATCAACACTTTTAATATTCAATAGTGTTTAGGCATCCATGTTGACTGTGTCACTTCCAGAAAGAAACTGATCCTCGATCAATAGTTTAAACCACCTGGGGGTGTGCCTAGACAGGCTCTTGCCTAGTAACAAGGAAAAGGGTGTGTCACATGACGTCAGAGGGATGCGTTTAAAATCCTATGCTATTTCCCTATGGCTTTCGTAACGTCAGAGGGAACGTCACAGGAATTCTATGGGAAAAGGGAGGGCATGTCATAGAAAAACAAACGGAATGTGTCACCTAATCATGCCAAGGACGGGAATTTCCCCTAGAAACAGGGCATGGGCTTGGAATCTTGCCAGCTATCTGCTAGAAACAGGGATGCAGTGCCGTCAAAGGGAATGCGCTTGAATTCTATAGGAAAAGGGAGGGCATGTCGTCGGAAAAAGGGAGGGCATTTCGTCGTGTCTGGAACCCTCTCACTACTCGAATCACAAATTCACAAAAAAGCAGGGGTACAAAGGAGGGATGTAAATTTACAAAAATATAAGGAGTTTTTTTTTCATTCTTGAATGTTATATGGATAGAATATTTCTTTAATCTAGGGGGGATTTTCGATTTTTCTGACTTTTCCAATGAAACCTACCATAAAAACTAATTTTGAAAATCTGAGGGGCATTAACCATCTACTCCAATTGCCACGCTTGTTGGCATGCTTTTTGTGATTTTCTTCTATGCCGCAAGCAAAAGTTTTCTAAAGTGTTTGAAGCCGGTAAAACGGATTATCTATTCTGCTTATAAAATTATCACCATTTATTATAAAGTATTTGATGGCTATTCACTCTTATGTGTATCGCAATACTTCTTTTTCAAAATATCTGGTATTTACTCTGGTAAAAATCCATTATTCAGACTAGCCGCTCCATTTGAAACCTCTTAACGGAAAGATACCTTTTCGAAGAACCGGTCAATGTTTCCGGGGATGCAATTCCTCACGACGCGATGCCTTCAAATATTGGAAGTACAATTACTGAACTTTCTGCAAGAGGATGCAGTGCCATACTATAATTTCTTAAGAGATTCTCATAATCATAGACATCCCTAACGAGAAGGAAGGTCAATCCTCTTTAAGAAGGTCTAAGCCTAAAATGAAAATGGTACTTGTTAAGAAAGCGGTAAGTACGGGAGAAGTGAAGTTTAATTAATACTAATGATATAAAACAAAATAGGATGAAAATATAATAGTTTATGAAAAAAATTAGGCTATATATTTGCACATTAGGGGAGGTGGGTGTAAAGCATAGCATATATTAAATACACTACCTAACCTAACCTAACCCAACCTAGATACCTTTTATTCCCCCCTAAACCCCAAAAAACTTTAGTTTAAATATAGCTCGCCTAGTGAGAAACCCTTTTTTGTCATTATCTGGCACATGCCTATCTGTTCTCGCAATAAAATTTTCGAGGACTTACCGCCTTCTTAACAAGTACCATGAAAATTAAAGGCTATATCGAAGCCGGTTGACAAAACAAAGGACCCAAATAGTCATTTTCAAGTGTGTATGTACGACTAAAACAAGCTAACTAAAGACCAGAATATCGGCAGATTCCGTTCTGTTTCAGAAACGTTTAGCCAAGTAGTTAGTGCGCTAGACTTGAGACTGTTTGTCCTAGAAGACGAGGGTTCGAGTCCCGGTGTCACTGGTTATTTGGTTTGAAGGGGGGTCAGTGGCGTAACTCTGTAAGCTTAGCCAGAGCCAACAAAGCTCTAAATGTGTACTTGGAGAAATCTTGGGAAGGTAAACAGGAAGGATGTGCGAAAGCACCGGATGGCTGGCCTCCAACTCCAGTGCAATTCCTGGCTGAAGGGCCATGAAACGGGAATCAACACCGCCAGTAGGGATTATAAGGATCCACTGCCGTATTCTTTAATTTTTGTTACCTTTACCCTCCTGTTTCAAAATGCATTAAATTAAGGTGTTGATTGTTCTCGAAGTTGAAGATCTGTCTTCCATAAATAAGCATCTTTTGTTACACTTAAGAAAATTAAACTTAAATCCACGAAATAAAGGTTTTGAAAGTGAAAAACATGCTTAGCCTTAATTTTTCAAAAAATCGTGAGTCAAGGACGTTCTGCTAAATATTCTGGATTCTCCACTGCTTCCAAATTGCTTCAAATCCAATACTTCTAAGTCTCTACATTTACCCGAATTTACGCTGCTTTGCAAATATTTTGAATATACTGACTTCCGTATCGTCAAACGGACCATAGGTTGAAAAACTCGAATACTCAGATATGGTAATATATTCTAAAAATATGTAAGAGTAGCAAGAAATCCAACTTATTGTCCCCTATATCTTCACTCATTTGGGCCTTCAGCCCTCACAAATATAACTCAAACTTGCTTCTCTTGCCTCTGTGCGTCGTTAGTGCCGCTAGCACACTTGTTGTCATTACGTCACATATTTGGTCTTTCAATCTTAGTTTGTATATTTTTTGTCTTATTTTAGCTTATTTCTATAGTCATGTTTTGAAATCATTATGCACATATTCTCACATTCTTATTCTGATTATATTAGCGGCCAAAGAGAGCACATTAATTGGATCGTTAGTTTTATAGTTTATAATATACTTCATTTTAACACATTAAGTGATGTTATTAAACAATTTTATTGATAGCGCAGTTTTCCATGTAAGACACTCAAACTGACTGCCAATCAGAGGCAACGCTATAGCGTTACCTATAGTAAAGGCCATGCAGCTCCAATGCTTTATTACTATTACTACTACCGCTACTACTATTACTACTACTAACAACTCACCGCAGTACCAAGCCGTCTATGGCCAACACAGCTACGCACGCTCCTCCTCCATCCTAAGCTATTCAAAGCCTCCCTTTTTACACCCTCCCGCGATGTTCCCATTTCCTTTAATTTTTTCTTTATGACATCCTTCCACCCCAGACGAGGACGACCTACTTTCCGTTTAGCCCTAGACGGTTGGTCGAAAAGAACAATCTTCGGCAATCTGTCATCCTTCATTCGTACAACGTGCCCTAGCAACCTCAGCCTTTCTTTCATTATAGCCCTAGAGAGCGGTATTGATCCACATTTTTCGTACAGCCTATTGTTTGAAATACGGTCTGTCAGTCGGGTACCCAGAACAATCCTTAAGCAATTTCTCTGGAAAACATCTAATAAATCTTCATCCGCTTTTCGTAGCACCCATGCTTCAGAGCCATATTTGACCACTGTCATCATTGTAGCTTCAAATATTCTAATCTTGGTTTGCAGACATGTCTTCCTGTTATTCCAAACTTCTTTTTAACTGTGAAAAAACACCCTGAGCCTTGGCTATTCTACTTTTAACATCTTCATTGCTTCCACCATCTTTTCTAATAATACTACCAAGGTAAGTGAAGCTGCCTACCTGATCAATCTTTTCATTACCCAACGTCACCTTTTCATCTTCACTTATTCCTAGCCTTAGTGACTTAGTCTTCTTAACATTAATTTTCAAATCTATTCTAGCACCCTGAACTCGCAAAACCTCTTAAACCTCATTCATTTTGCTCACACTTTCATCTAGAATGCTTAAATTATCAGCATAATCTAAGTCCAGGAGACTTTTTACTCCCCATTTGATTCATTTGCCTCCCATTGCCTTTCCTGCGCTCCTTAAGACAAAGTCCATTAAAATAATCCATATAAAGGGGGATAGAACACAACCCTGCTTAACTCCTGATTTAATAGAAAACCAGCTGCTAACCTTATTTCCTACCATAACCGCATCAGTGTTATTCTCGTACATAGCACTAATCACTTTAATTTATTTGTCTGGTATACCATAAATGGATAAAACCTTTACTAAAGCTTTCTATAAACATAATCAAACGCGTGCTCATAATCTATAAAACTGAGGACCAAAGGTGTTTGACAACTCAGGCACTTCTCAATTATTAACATACGAGTGAAAGTTTGGTCAACACATCCTCTACCTTTTCTAAAACCGCACTGTACTTCTCTTAAAACTTTGTCTATGGCACCTTTCAGTTTAAAAAGTGTCATATTACTAAGTAATTTTCTACCTACAGAGATCAGACTAATGCCTCGATAATTACCACACTCCCTTTTTTTATTTATGTATTATTATTTATTTGTTTTTTTCCCAGAGGCACTTCGTATGGAAGGGATCGTCTTATAAACTTCAAAGGGGGCGCATTCGATTGGAAGTCGAGAGTTCTAGTGCTCTTTTTAAGGGTCAAAAGTGATTGGAAGGCAGCTAACACCCCTTCCACGCCCACCATTTCCCCAAACAAATCCAATCAAAAATTTTTGGTTTGCCCTTTTGTTCTGCGTAGTTGATTTCCATGCAGAAATTATGTTTTTGAGGAGGACACTCACCCCACAGCCCTCAGGGCACGGGTTGTAACGTTATGCCCTAGGGGCAAATAAGGTTTTTATAGAAAGCTTTGTCGTAGAAACTTCAAAAAGGATTCGATTGGAAATTCAAAGGGCTAGTGCCCTTTATAATAGTAAAGAGTGATTGGAAGGCAACTAACCCCCTCTCACACCCACCTTTTCCCCAAACACATCCAATCAAAATTTTGAGATAGCGATTTTGTTCAACGTAGTTGAAAATTCAGGAAACTGGGTCTTTGAACATGACAACCCCCACTCCCCACAGCCCTCAGGGTAAGGGTTGTAAGTTATGCCCTGGGGGCATAAAAGGTTCTTATAGAAAGTGCTGTCGTAGAAACTTCAAAAAGGACTCGTTGGATTGGAGATTTAAATGGCTAGTGCCCTTTTTAATTGTCGAAAGTGATTGGAAGGCAACTAACATCCCTTCCACGCCCACCATTTTCCCAAACACAACCAATCAAAATTTTGAGATAGCCATTTTGTTCAACGTAGTTGAAAGTTCTGGAAATTATATCTTTGAGCAGGACACTCCACTCACAGTCTTCAGGACAAGGGTTATGAGTTATGATTTGGGGGCATATATGGTTCTTATGGAACGAATGCTCATATAAACTTCAGAGAGGGCTCATTTGACTGGAAATTGAAAGTTCTAGTTTACTTTTTAAGCGTCAAAATATGTTGGAGGGTAACCAGTCCCCCCCCACCTTTTTTTCCAAATTCATCCGATAAGAATTTTGAGGTAGCTATTTCGTTAAAAATAGTTCAAAGTTCTGGAAATTATATCTTTGAGCAGGACACTCCACTCACAGTCTTCAGGACAAGGGTTATGAGTTATGATTTGGGGGCATATATGGTTCTTATGGAACGAATGCTCATATAAACTTCAGAGAGGGCTCATTTGACTGGAAATTGAAAGTTCTAGTTTACTTTTTAAGCGTCAAAATATGTTGGAGGGTAACCAGCCCCCCCCCCCACCTTTTTTTCCAAATTCATCCGATAAGAATTTTGAGGTAGCTATTTCGTTAAAAATAGTTCAAAGATCATATAACAAAAAATCCGGTACGACAGACCTCCCCCCCCTTCCCGAGGTTGCTGGGGCAGGCGTTGTAAGTTATGCCCTGGGGGCATATATGGTTCTTATGGAAGGGATGCTCTTATAAACTTCAAAGAGGGCTTATTTGATAGGAAATCGAAAATAATAGTTCAATTTTTAAGAGTCAAAAGAGATTGGAGGGCACCTAGCCCCCCACCCCCTCCCCCATGCCTGTTTTCCTAAAACCCTTCCGATAAGAACTTTGAGATGGCCATTTTTTTAAAAATAGTTGAAAGACCATATAACGAAAACTCCGGGGCGGACACAGCCCCCAAGTCCCGAGGGCAGGCGTTGTAAGTTATTCCCTGGGGGAATATATGGTTCTTATGGAAGGGATACTCGTAAAAACTTCAGAAGGGCTCATTTGATTAGAAATTGAAAGTTCTAGTTCAGTTCTTGAGAGACAAAAGAGATTGGAGGGCAACTAGACCCCCCTCCACCCACGCTCCTTTTTCCCTAAATGCATCTGATAAAAATTTTGAGATAGCCATTAAGTTTAAAATTGTTAAAAAGTCAGATAACAAAAACTCAGGTGTCGACACAACCCCCCAGGGCCCGGGGGCAGGCGTTGTAAGTTATTCCCTGGGGCATATATGGTTCTTATGAAAGGGATGCTCGTATAAAATTCAGAGAGGGCTCATTTGATTTGAAGTTGAAAATTCGAGCTCACTTTTTAATAGTCAAAAGAGATCCAAGGGCAACTAGCCTCCCTCCCCCTGCCCCACGCCTTCTTTTTCCAAACCCATCTAATGAAAATTTTTAGATAGACATTTTGTCAAAAATAGTTCAAAAGTCAGATAAGAAAAGCTCAGGTGTCAATACACCCCACAGGGCCCGGGAGAAGGCGTTCTAAGTTATGCCCTAAAGGCATATGTGGTTCTTATGAAAGGGTTGCCTGTATAAACTTCATAGAGGGCTTCATAGAGAAGCAAAAGACGACCAAAGTTATCATTTTTTTTATTTGGACTGGACGTACTTTACTTGGGTCTCCTACCGGGTGCTACTCGGTCTAAAGTATGACGTTTGCCACCTCCATCCCCTTTTGTCCATGGCAAGCGTTTGCTCTTCGCTCGACCTGATGTTTGCCATCGCCAAGAACTCAAACAGGCTGTCGAGCCATCGTTTCTTTGGCTGGCAAGGACATCGCTTCCAAAAGATCTTCGTAGGGTCAAAGTCAAAGATCATCTTTGCGGGTAAGTGCAGGGGCATTCGAAGTGGTGTCCAAACCATCGTAAGGTATGCTCGGCTGCTTGGGTGGGGAACCGAAACTGCTTAGGGAGCTGCAGCAGCTTCTTGTTACTCATGAAGTCAAACCAGTATAGACCTTCAATCATTCTCAGGCTCTTCGACTGGAATAAATAGATGGCTTTTAGGCTATTGATGTAGTTGTTATTTGGGGCCACAAAGTAATTTTTTCAGTACAATTTTCTGGTGAACCCCGCTTATCTAAATGGAATAAACTTGCTTCGGTTACTGACGCCCTCTATTTAATTTCAGCCAATAATTTTTTTTTAAAAGCACCCATAAGTAAACTAAAAAATGCCCATTTTGTCAAAAAAGTAAAATTTTGACTGGCGGTTTGCCGATTTTTTTATTCTGGGACTGTTTTTGTGCATCAGTTGAACTACAGTCAAATTATGTCCAATTTTAGATTACAAACGACAAAAAAAAAATGTAAAGGTGGAATTAATACTATGTGGTTGACCCCCCCCCCCCCAAGGTTTGTCCGTGGCGTTTTGCAAAAATGGCCTAGGTTCACTTTTTTCCAAAAATGAGTTAAGCATACAGTTTATAAGAGCCCATAGAGATCTATTGATTGGTCTATTCAAAACTGACTTATCTTTAATTCTGACCGAGTTATAAGTTGTTCCAAAAGGGTGTAGAAAAGAGGATAGGTCCCTTATCTTCTAAGTAACGAATAATTCAGAAATTTGCACATTTTGGTGAATTCCCATCAAAAATTTAACTAGGAATCAGTCTTTAAAGTTCCAAGTTTCATAAATTCTGATTTGCGAGAAAGATTTTTTCGTTGTGCGTTTTTATTTCATTTTACTCTATTGTAAAATTAGTAAAAGTGGACGCCACGGATGTCTCGCCGCACAACTTTTCATTTTCTTTGTGAACGCACTATTCATATTATTTTAAGCTTCGTTCTCTGCCTTTCTTTTTTAAATGACTTATATTTTCAGGTCTTTTTGTCCTTTAAAGATTCCACGTGTTCTTAAGAAGAGCTTAATCGTTGCTTATTTAGAAATTCTTCTGTATCGGACAAGGTCTTTCTGTTCTTGCGCTATAATTCCTGCGCTTTCAAAAAGACGCAGGGAATTCAGTCGATGTTTGAATATTTCTTGATAGGGAATTTTTTGTTCTCATAGCTGGATATTCTTAGTTATTCAAGACAAAGTTGTGATATTTAGTGCATATGATTGGTTGTTTTATCTTTATTTGCTGTTCATTGAAGGAAAATGAGTCTAATTGTAAGTAAATGTCTTATTTAATCATCATGGTGCATTGCCATAAATTAAGGGCGATTTGCCATAATTGCCATATTATTTTTCTTCGGGTATAAGCTGTGAAGACTAAGGCTTTTAATTTATTTATATTTTTAGACTCAAGTAGTAGTAATTTTGAATACACTAAAGTTGTTTTCATAAGTTTTTCCTAGGGGTCTCTTTGGACGGTCTTAATGGGACAGTTTAAACTTGACACTAAGCAACTGCGCAACTAGGATTGCACGGGGCTGGCTTACCACGTAAGTATAACCAGGAAACCGCTGGTGGTATAAAGTGCCTCTTAGATCCACTATTATGGTTTTGTTTTATTTTTAATGTGGGACAACAAATCTAGTACCATTTCGGCACACTATGCGCCTATAATACCTCGTATTAGCCTCAACAACTGAATTAGCCTAAACAACTGATGTTGAGATCAGCAGAGTCTACCCTCATAACTCTTTAATTTCTGCCAAGTCTGATGAAGTTGCCCCTGCACTAGTTACGTTGTGTAAATAAAAAAAACTTTGAAAAGACTTTATGCAGATAAGATAACCACCCCTCCCCCATAAAAGTTGATTCATAAAAATGCAACAAAAATGTATTATATAAACCAATTTTTGATACATTTTTTAATTTTTTTTATACACCCTGAAAAAGATCTTGGATATGTCCTCGGTTTGATATCGTCGATACAGCTTGGGAAAATCATGGATATCGTATGTTTTATCCGATGAAGGCCGAACCAAGAGTGAAAACTGTTGGACAAAAATATGACAGCAATCCTTATGCTTTTCTTTGGCGTATTCAGAATTATTTTGAAGTCGAATTTACTTCACACGAATTTACTTCAAACGCCTAGACCCTTCCGTTGTATAGATGATATTAGTTAATGTTAATTAATATAAGTGGCATGGTAGAAGCAGTCGTGGTAAGAGTGATCTTAGTAGAAGTAGTGGTCGTTGAAGTAATGTAGTTATGACCAATGTTGTTCCGAGTAGTCGATAGTAGTCGTGGTCGACTACTTTATTAGTGGTAGTAGTAGCAGCAGTAGTACTCGTGAAAGTAGTAGTGGTTGTAACAGTCCGCTGCAAAACGAAACAAGATATAAACAGTTTTGCATAAACTATGAGGTTTCTACAGTTAATAGTTCACCTCCTAATATAGTTGAATAGAAAGACAGAAATGGTTTTAGAAACATTCCGTATCCCAACTTTCTACAATCATCTTTTCTATTTCGACGAGATGGAAAAAAAACATTCCTCTTTACGAAGTCTTCGTTGGTTGCTAAAGATTAAATAGCCACTGGATTTATTTGAGAGGGTACAAGGAATGAAGGGAAAAGTTGATATATTTGAAATCTTTACTTTTGATCAGGGGTTACTTGCACATTTTTGCTAAGTCTTTAACGATCACCACACGACAGATTGCCCTAAAGCAGAATATCTTGGGAATGCAGAACAGTTGAACGTTGCCATCCTTCAGAACATTTTTCTATATCCTTAAAATTTAAGTTTTAATAAAAAAAATTACATGTCCTTCAAGTTAGATTTCTTTTTTCTGTTGTTATAATGTATATCCATGAGGTATATGTTTTAAGTGCCTCAAAAAGATTATTGTTACTTCTGACAGAACCTCTGAAAAGTTCCTTAATTTTCTTAATCAGGAAGCTATGCTATATCCCCGACCTAAATCATGTCTACGGACCTAAAGCAGATTGCCCTAAAGCAGAATATCTTGGGAATGCAGAACAGTTGAACGTTGCCATCCTTCAGAACATTTTTCTATATCCTTAAAATTTAAGTTTTAATAAAAAAAATTACATGTCCTTCAAGTAAGATTTCTTTTTTTCTGTTGTTATAATGTATATCCATGAGGTATATGTTTTAAGTGCCTCAAAAAGATTATTGTTACTTCTGACAGAACCTTTGAAAAGTTCCTTAATTTTCTTAATCAGGAAGCTATGCTATATCCCCGACCTAAATCATGTCTACGGACCTCAAACTTACTCAAAAATTTTAAAGGGGGTGTTCAAATGTTAAGGTGCGACTGCTATAAAAAGCTTCTGGATTCACACCTCAATGCACCCCAGAGTATGCCAGAACTCAGGTCAATGTCCCAGTCTTTTAAATAATTTCCAATCAAAAAGTTCATATTAAAGAATACTAAAAAATTTAGTTTTTTGATTTTGTACACTGATTTTCTAAATTAATAGCCTCCCACTGGCTGACTGGCTCTAGCTTTTCAAAGGTTAGCCTAAAATAGACCATTCTGCTAAATATTAATTATCCATTTTCTGAGGACGTAAAGAGAAAAAATATATCAAACAGTTCGTGGTAACGAACTGTAAGTAAGGAGCGACCCGGCTCAATAGGAACCGAACCTCTAAAAAACGGAATTTTGATACCAATAGATACATAAAAAAATCAGATTTTAATGTTGATTTCAAATATATATGCTTCATCAAGTTTAGTCCTATCCATCAAAAATTACGCACCTTAGAAAATGTGCCTGATTTTGGAAAAAAGGGGAAACACCCCCTAAAAATTAAAGAACCTTAATGAAAATCACACCTTTGTGTTCCCAGGGGTGATTGTATCGATCCAGTGGTCCTAGAATATCGCGGGATGACTCATTAAAATGAAATTAAAAGTTCTAGTGTCCTTTTTAGCTCTTTAGCTCTTTACGCTAAAGTTTGACTCTTTCTCACAACTCTATTTTTTTTTAAACAATAGAAAACTTTAGCGTAAAGAGCGAGACGTTGAGGAGGGGACAGCCCCTTTCATGTACGGAATAATTTCTGTTCGTTTTAAGTTTTAATGCTGCTCCTTACTTTCAGTTAAAAAACTTGTTTTTGTTTTTTATTTAATCAATGAATGACGTTTAATTCGAAGGGAAATAGAGACACATGACTGCTTCCTCTGCGGAAAGGTAAATTTTCTTGTTGCTCAACATGGGGGACTGTTATTCCCCTCGACCACCATTTTGAGGGATTTCGGGATACTTTTTCGGAGTTTCTTTGAATTTATTTTCACAAGAAAGAAAGGTTTTATTTCAAAAATAAGAAAAGTATTTTATGAAAGAAAGGATGAGGTGGCTAGGGCACGTTGTGCGGATGAAGGATGACAGATTGCCGAAGATTGTTCTTTTCGGCCAACCGTCTAGGGCTAAACGGAAAGCAGGTCCTCCCCGTCTGGGGTGGGAGGACGTCATAAAGAAAGATTTAAAGGAAATGGGAACTTCGTGGGCGGGTGTAAAAAGGGAGGCTTTGAATAGATTAGGGTGGAGGAGGAGCGTGTGTAGCTGTGTTAGCCTCAGGCGGCTTGGTGCTGCGGTGAGTTGTTAGTAGTAGTAGTAGCAGTATTTTCACAATAAACTTTCACCATTAAGGGTAGCCAAACAGAGAGTTAACATTCCTGAATTAGCTTCAAATGGCTTTTTTTCCTCGATGGAAGTTTTTTTTTACACATTCTTAAACTTTGGTTACTATGAGCTAGTATACACTTTTTACTAGGTTGCAGCTGCTGCTGCAACCATGATCAGCCTGTGATGCCAGGGCTGGAGCTCGTTGCAACCTATCACCGGGTTATAAGCTTGTCAATTTTGAACACCAAAAGTGTCTGTAGTTGGGATAGGAGCTTGCAAATTTTGAGGCCTGAGAATAACCAGTAAGTAAAATCGAGGGGAATTTTTCTCCTTTTATGTAAAGTGGGGCAATCATGGACATTTTTTCTTGACGAATAAACGCCACTGATCCCACTTTCTTGGAATAGATAGGCCAAATTTTAAGGATGAAAGATTATAGAGTGCCAAAAATTGATCTATTGACCAGCCATTAGGGACTAATAAGAAAAAAGGTCGTCCCCGGATGGAGTGGGAAGTGGTTATAAGAAAAAATTTGAAGGAAGTTATAAGTTATAGCTTATAAGTTAAATTTAAAGTAGTATTTATGTATATTTCTTATCTACAGTAGAACGGAGCCTATATCCTTAATATTGATATTTTTTACTGTGTTCCGCAAAGTAAATATTTTTTCTATTCCAGGTTAGCCGCCGCCAAGCAAGCTGCTGCTGAAAATGCTGCACAGGGGGGATCATCTGGAATAGGCAGAAGTATGGCTGGAGGCAAGAAGTCCACTGGCCATCATGGAAGTGGTCCAACTTCCCTCTTTATTTTTAGTGAAAAAATATCATCAGAAAGTACACACGGTTCTTCATTGAGTGGCCATATCCTTTTTTATTCTTAAAATGTTCGTTGCCTTAAATAAGTCTTAAATAAGTCTTAAATAGTCTTAAATAGTCTTAAATAAGACTTAAATAGTCTTAAATAAGATCAGTACCACTTGTTAACCTGATTAATCCTTCACTATAGAATCACTCTATGATTCTAGAATCACTCTATGAATAGAATCACTATAATGATTAATGAAACAAAGTTTGTAATACAAATTTACAACTTGGAGCAATGAGTAAGAAGGCTCAATATTATTATAAAACATTATTGTTTTATGTTATTATAATTATCAATATTATTATCAATATTATAATCAATAGTATATTATTATCAATATTATAATTATCAATATAATCAATATTGTTATAAAGGCGTCTTAGCCCGCCTGTAATTTGGCATTTTACGTACAAAAACACCAAATGCTTAATCCATTGGAAGCCCTGTTTTCCTGTGCTATTTGAAAGATGGCTTTTTCGGAGTTTCATTGGTTGATTTGCTTTCCTGTTTGTTCGTAAAATACTTTATGAGAGTGAGGCCTTAAAGTTTTACATCATTGATAGGACGAGTTGACATTGCACTAGTGACACCTAATCTGTATGACGGTCCTCCACAAAAATAAAATCAGGTCTTGTCTTTAGAACTGACATATATAGTAATAAAGTTTAAATTTGTTGGTGAAATTATAACTACTTATCTTTATTATATATGCTGCTTTTATTAATCTACCCTAATTTCTATCTCTGTTATTACTAGCCATCTTCACTATCCTTATGTTACACAGAAAGAGTAGCGCAGAAGCAAGCTAAGTAGCTCAATGCATGTTCTGCACAAGATTTTTTGTATTTGAAACAATATTTCTTAGTCTTCGGCTTCTTTGAAAGGTTGAGGAAGGGCTAAGGCAATAATGAAAGTAAGATTAAGATGGCTAGGCAGTGTTACCAGATGTCTGGCTTAAAGTTTCACCGCCACAAAAGTAAAAACGAGCTAAAAGCTTTATTTTTCTAGTGAAAATGTGACGAATGAAAAATTCTCCCCAAAAAATCGCCATTTTGAAAAATTCAATGCGCAACCGCCTCAAAAAAGTGATGAAATGGTGCAAATGCACCCCAACTTGCCATTCACTGGCTACGCCGACTTTCACCGAAGAAGGTTTTTAGATTGCCTTAATAGGGCATTTTAGCCATCCATATGGGGACAAAGTGAAAACAGATTTTTCCCGAATGAAATAGGAGGAGGTCGTGGAGGAGTAGTTTTCCAGCTATCATGATATCATTTGGTTTCGTGCTGCAATAGCTGTTGATGGCAGGGATACATCCAGAAAAATGTTCTGGGCTGGATTAACCATAGGATGGACAGAGATAATCTTCCTGGGTCTCCTGTGGGTGTACCTACGTCTTTTGTTCAACTGATGAATTATAAGGACCGTATGCCATATTAAGGAAAATCGGATTGTACATGTAATTTAAATCTGCAACAAAGTGGGTATTGTTAATTCTTACGTACATGGGTTTGAAGATTGACTACGAGATGTTTCCGCAAAAAAAAATTTCTAACAAAGAAATGTTGATAGTTCGTGACCCTTCAGAGATTTCATCTTGTACTTCATCATCGGTGACCCAGATTCATTCACGTATGTTGTGCCATTGCCAGACCATGTGCCATTGCCGTTCTTTGGAATTTTTTGCCAGACCATTTAGTCGTTCTTTGGAAGTTCTTGCCTGACCCTTTAGCCGTTCTTTGGAAGTTCTTTGCCAGACCATTTAGCCGTTCATTGGAATTTCTGATTCTCAAGTAGGTCTTTAGTAACTTCAGCGAAGAAAATGATCTTTTAGGCATACAAGTAGGAACTGGGATGCGACTAAAATGCAAAGTAACGCATTTACCACGGGAAGAGCAGTTCAGTACTCCAAAGTCTCAATTACATTCTTATTTTTTTTTATTCAAAATTGGTTACCCTGTAATTGGCCCACCATAATACCCTGAAGTTTCAAAATCTAAAAATTCTACCAGCTTGGTTATTCTAAAGCATTATGATTCCCACTTCCTTCTAGGCTGGCTCGCAAAATTGGATGTTCTGGTGCAATTCAAACTTTAAAAATCCAAAAACCTTAAAAATCTTAAAATTCTAGCAGCTTGGTTAGTCTAAAAGCATTAAGATTCTCACTTCTTTCTAGGCTGGCTCGGAAAATCGGATGTTCTGGTGCAATTCAAACTTTTTTTGGAAAACCCTGGATAGAGTTTTTGAGGAAAGGAATAAATACTGACCTTCTAAAGTATTTCTCAACTGAAACAGCTGGAAAGTTTTGTCTCATTGTTTGCCACCCCACTGTTTTCAGTCTCAAAACGGGGATCCCAAAATTTCACATAGGTCACTAGATTTCTTAAACTCAAGCGTGATTCTGACACCTACCTCATTTTGCGGAGTCAAGATTTTCTTTTAGTAAGTACATACTCATTGGTAAATTCAGGGAAAACTTATTCTCAGTTACAAAGAGACTCACGAGAAAATCACATTTTCAATCGCACTTTGAAGAAGCTGAGGCTTTCATTAACTTAAGCCCACGTCCTCTATCTAAAGGCTTGCTAATGCAGCCTTTAAAGAAGAGGCTTTAACCCTAAACCCTACCCTCTCTCTGTGTCCCCTGGTTAATAATAGCAGCAGCAGTGTTTCTTAGTTCACTTTTATCATTTACAAGCCCAAACTAGCTTGTTCGGTTTTATAATGGCTCTTCACAAGGATTGTTTGCTAACTTTTCTCTATAATCACCTTGACAATTGTGGCAGTTCTCATACCTGTGATTAAGCTTCTGTGGTCATACCTCTTCAGAATATGTCAATGATTTGAAGTGGATTGCAACTGGTTTTGAGTTCCTCATTGGTTTGAAAGCTCTGCTCCCCTGCTATTGACATAATATGTCGATGACAAATGATTTGAAGGGGATTGGTAGTATATCGACTATTATTTATCCCCTATTTTCTTCAATCAATATCGTTGACTTGTGATTAATGAAGTACCGGTTTTTGAAAGCACGTGTAAATAGTGGTATAAATATAGTGGTAGTAACATATATAAATAGTAGTGTATAAAGGGTATACACCCTATGTGTATGGAGGGCCTGTTACGCCATTCTAATACTTTGCTGATTTTCATGGATACCGAGGTTAGAAATCAATATTTCCGATTTTAAATGACCTGTAAGCTTTTTCGAACCAGAATTAATAAGCTACTGTCCCAACATTGGAACCACAGACGCTCAACCCGGGCACTGAAGAACCAACTTCAATTTTACGGGTTTCCTTCTTGTTTTTAGCACGACGAATATGAAGTTTACCCTATTTGCTATTTTAGAGTCCATTTTATTTAGCATATGTATTAGAAGAAAATTCGAATAACATTCTTATTTATTAGAGTACGTTTCAGCCAGGCAGCTATTTTTACTTACCAGTGTTTCCATGAAGTGTGTCCATCGGTGTTTTTAGATTTTTTTCCATTATACACAAGGAATGATATACACACACACACACACACATATATATATATATATATATATATATATATATATATATATATATATATATATATATATATATATATATATATATATATATATATATATATATTATATATATATATATGTATATATATATATAATATATATATATATATATATATATATATATATATATATATATATATATATATATATATATATATCTATATATATATAATATATATATATATATATATATATATATATATATATATATATATATATATATATATATATATATACATATATGATTATTATACAAGGAATGCTAATAATCTCGTAACAGAGTATAGGAGCGGAAGTCGAACTGGATTTCAAATGAAACCTCTGGGACAGGGGGTATGGAACTCTCTCCCGGATAGTGTTAAGGTGGCTGAACACCAGCATTTGTTTTAAAAAAAAGTAAAGAATTTTTTTAAGGGGGTTAGGAACGATGATTCAGAGATTGAAGATTAATGTTATTATTCATTTTGTTTTGTTCATATCTCTTTTTTTCTTTTTTCTTCTTTTTCCTCTGTGTTTTATGTGATTGTACATCAGTATGTGTGAAAATACAGTTTAAAATTTACTTAGAAATTTAAAAAATTATTTTTTAAGTATGTTGAAATTGTTTGTGGTAACCGCCCAGTGCCTGTGCATTTATGTCTTCTCATGAGCGGTTACCTAATGATCATGTTTAAATAGGTCGTTTTGTAATAATTTAATCTAATCTAATCAGAAAAATTAGACAGTACGTAAACTATACCAACCATTTGAATTCATATCAATGATTAAATTTATTTTTTTAAATCATCAATTGAATACATTAATTGATAATTGTTAATAATTTTGTTTTTTTGAGGAAATTGATATTTGACGTCAGACATGATAGTTAAGTCAAGATTAGTTTATGTTTGACTAATTCAATAATCATGAACCATTAATAAGTTTATTAATTAGAATCGATGTAGACATAGCACAGAAAAATTGAGAATTTAATTGTAGAAAATTCTCCGTCTCAAAGTTTTCCTTCTATTAACCACTCGTTTAATATTTCTCATAAAAGAACCATTCAGGTTTTAAAAACGTCTTATTTGTCTCTCCAGAAATTATATTTCCTGGTCTGTCTAAATTTATCGCTCACCATTGTTTAATGAGACATATTAGTGAGTTCTGTTTTATAAAGTAGGGGCTGTTTTTCCCTCCTGAAATAAGGAATAATTTAATTGGCTTACGAAAAGGCGTCACAACAACAAACCAACAGTATTAGAGCAAAATACTATTATCACAAAATGACGTCACAAAAATAAACCAATAAAAATAAAACATACTTCTTGATAAAGCACTGAAGGACTGTTATCCCTTTTTTTCTCTTTGGACGTAGTATATATGTTTTCCTTAACTTCTATGCACTCCGTTTGAATATGCTGTACTTTTGACTATCATTGCCAACTGCATAGTTTTGGCGCTGGAAGAGCATCTTCCAAATGGAGACAAAACACCAATTGCCCAGGAATTGGTAAGTTCTATTTTCTTGCAATTAAATATTTTTATTTTATTAACTGCGCTTTTATTTAATACACTTTGTTAGGCAATTCTTATGGAAGACAGGGTATATAAGATGAACAATGATATAATAATAATCTATGCTCGAATTGAAAATCTTCATTCTCGAAACTGTTGGATAAGACAGACGATCTGGGGAAAATAGGTTGGAATGGGGTAACCACCCTTTACTTCCCATAGGAACTTACTCTCCTGGCTAGTATGTGTCTTCAGTAGTTTCAAATAGCGTTTGCCACCTACGAAAAATAAAAAGACAATTGCGATTGGCTAAACCGTGGAACTATTATTTTACAATCAATAAACCTTGTTTTTTTTCTTTCTAATATCAGAAATCGAAAGCCATGTTCATACACTCCAAAGTCTTCTTTTGTTTCCCCCTGTTGCTAAGGTAGAATGGGATTTCCCTTAAGCTGCAAGATTAAAATATTAATTTCATACAAATTAGAAAGCTCTTTTGAACTTTCATAGGTAATGACACGCACTGTTTGGAAAGGGTTCTTCTCGCAGAAGAATTTACGATGTTGGAAAGACAAAGTAAATACCAAACTTTTAAACACTTCTCCTGAAACAAACTGGTTATTTCATCAAACAGTTCGTGGTAACGAACAGTAAGTAAGGAGCGACTCGGCTCAATAGTAACTGAAACTCTATAAAACGGAATTTTGATACCAATAGATACATCAGAAGAATCAGATTCTTACGCTGGTTTCAAATATATAAGTTTCATCAAGGTTAGTCTTACCCATCAAAAGCTAAGCGCCTGAGAAAATTTGCCTTTTTTTGGAAAAAAGGGGGAAACAACCCCTAAAAGTCATAAAACTCTAATGAAAATAACACCATCAGATTCAGCGTATTAGAGAACCCTACTATAGAAGTTCCAAGCTCCTATCTGCAAAAAATGTGGCTTTTTCCATTTTTTGCCAGAAGAAAGATCACGGAGCGTGTTTATTTGTTTTTTTTTTGTTTTTTTTTTCATTTTTGATTTTCCCTGGGGTGGTCGTATCGATCCAGTAGTCCTAGAATATCGCGAGAGGGCTCATTCGAACGGAAATTAAAAGTTCTAGTGCCCTTTTTAAGTGACCAAAAAAAATTGGAGGGCAACTTGGCCCCCTCCCACGCTCATTTTTTTCCCGAGGTCACCCAATCAAAATTTTGAGATAGCCATTTTGTTCAGCATAGTCAAAAACCTAACTAATATGTCTTTGAGGATGACTTAATCCCCCATAGTTCCCGGGGGAAGGGCTTCAAGTTATAAGCTTTGCCCATTGTTTACATATAGTATTGGTTATTGGGAAGTATACAGGTGTTTTCAGGGGGAATTTTTTTCTAGTGGGAGTCAGGGTCGGAGTAGGGGTTACGGGGAGGATCTTTCCATAGAGGATATTTCCTTGGGGGAAGGAAAATTTTCATGAAGGGGGATTTCCCAGCATTATTTAAAAAACGATCAGAAACTAAATAAAAAAACAAGTTTTTTTCAACTGAAAATAACGAGCAACATTAAAACTTAAAACCAACAGAAATTATTACGTATATGAGAGGGTTCTCCCCCTAGTCAATACCTCGCTCTTTACGCTGAAGTTTTTTAGTAATTTCAAAAGAGCTATCTATTCTAATTAACCGGCCTTTGTGATTCAGGGCTTGTGATTCGAACAAAATTCGAACTTTAGCGTAAAGAGCGAACTCCCTAATATACGTAATAAAAACATACGAATATAGAAATTCGTTACGTAAGCTAATTCGTAAGTTACGTCAGAACAAAATTTCGAGAAAGCCAATTAGCCAAAAAAAGGAAAATTAATATGCGAATTTCGTTTTAAATATTCATGTATGATGAGCCAAAATCAAAGCTGCATTAATTTAAAAACGTTCAGGAACGTCCGAAATTATTCCAGAAATTATTCCAGAAATTATTAAAACGTCCGAAATTATTCCAGAAATTATTATATGAAAGGGGCTGTACCCTCCTCAACGCCTCGCTTTTTATGCTAAAGTTTGACTCTGTCTCACAACTTTATCCTTTAAAACAATAAAAAAACTTTAAAGAGCGAGGCGTTGAGGAGGGGACAGCCCCTTTCATATACGGAATAATTTCTGTTCATTTTAAGTTTTAATGTCACTCCTTACTTTCAGTTAAAAAAACTTGTTTTTTTTAGTTAATTTGAATAAAGGAAGAGCTTCTTAATCATATTTTTGTTCTTCTATACTATTGTTAAATAAAAAACAAGTTTTTTCAACTGAAAGTAAGGAGCAACATTAAAACTAAAGAAGAACAGAAAATATCACGTGTACGTTGGGGTTCGTTCCCTAGATAATACCTCGCTCTTTACGCTAAAGTTCGAATTTTGTTCGAATCACAAATCCTTGAATCACAAAGGCCGTTTAATTAGAATAGATAGCTCTTTTGAAAGTTCTGAAAAAATCTTTAGCGTAAAGAGTGACTCATTGACTAGGGGGCGAACCCCCTCACATACGTCATAATTTCTGTTTGTTTTAAGTTTTAATGTTGCTTCTTACTTTCAGTTGAAAAAACTTGTTTTTTTATTTAATTTCTGACAGTTCTTTAAATAATGCTGGGAAATCCGGCGTCCTCTTCATAGAAATGTCCCTTCCCCCAAGGAATCATCCTCCATGGAAAGGTAACACCACATAACCCCCTCCTCTAGCCCCCTCCACCAGAAAAAATTCCTCCTGAAAACGTCTGTATACTTCCCAATAACCAATACTATATGTGAACAATGGGCAAAATTCATAACTTGCAGCCCTTCCCCCGGGAACTGTGCGAAATTAAGTCATCCTCAAAGACATATTTATTATATTTTCGACTATGCTGAACAAATGGCTATCTCAAAATTTTATAGGGTGACTTCGAGAAAAATGAGCGTGGAAGGGGGCCAAGTTGTCCTCCAATTTTTTGGATCACTGAAAAAGGGCATCAGTACTTTTGATCTCCTTTCGAATGAACCCTCTTACGATATTCCTAGGACTACTGGAACGATATGATCACCCCTGAACAAAAAATAAAGAAATAAAAAAAAAAATAAACACGGATCCGTGATCTTTGTTCTGGCAAAAAATACAAAATTTAACATTTTTGCAGATAGGAACCTTGAAACATCTACAGTAGGGTTTTCTAATACGCTGAATCTGATGGTTGATTTTCCTTGAAATTCTATCACATTTAGGGGATGTTTCTCCTCTTTTTTCGAAAATAAGGCAAATTTTTCAAACTCGTAACTTTTGATGGGTAAATTAATGAAACTTATATATTTGAAATCAGAATAAAAATCCGATTCTTTTTATGTATCTACTGGTATCCAAATTCAGTTTTTTTAGAGTTTCGGTTACTATTGAGCTGGGTCGCTCCTTACTTACAGTTTGTTTACCGCGAACTGTTTGATAAAGAAATTAAATAAAAAAAAAACAAGTTTTTTCAACTGAAATTAGGAGCAACATTAAAACTGAAAACGAACAGAAGTTATTACGTATATGAGGGGGTTGGCCCCCTAGTCAATACCTCGCTCTTTACGCAAAAGTTCGAATTTTGTTTGAAACACAAACCCCTGAATCACAAAGACCGTTTAATTAGAATAGATAGCTCTTTTGAAAGTACAAAAAAAAACTTTAGCGTAAAGACCGAGGTATTGACTAGGGGTGAACCCCCTCACATACGTAATAATTTCTGTTCGTTTTAAGTTTTAATGTTGCTCTTTACTTTCAGTTGAAAAAAACTTTTTTTTTATTTAATTTCTGATGGTTTTTTTAGATAATGTCGGGAAATCCGGCGCCCATTCATAGAAATATCCCTTCCCCCAAGAAAACAACTACCATGGAAAGATCTTCCCACGGAATTTTCATTTTGTTCGAAGTAGTAAAAGGGCTAATTGCTATACTTCCAGGAATACCATGCCTTCATAGCGCCGGGGCAAGGATTGTAAGATATGCATCTTACCGATTGTTTGCATGCAGGATTTATCATTAGGAAAAAAGAAATATTCAATTCTGGGTTTATCCGAAAAGGCTAAGGGCATTAAACTGAAACCTTTCAAGATCTTGAGAGGTGTGTTATATTAAATCAAAAGGCACTATGTGCATCCTGTTTGTCAAAAAGTAGGATCTGCAATATTTTAAGAATGGAAAGGCTGAGGGACGATGTTGAAAAGTAGTTAGAAGGGCCGTCAGGCCCCTCGCGTATCTTTTAGTTGCAATCCCTCTATAAATATTTGATCAAAATTTTGAAATAGACATCTTGTTCAAAATGTTCAAAAACTCAAATAGCCTCTCACCACTGATCAAAATTTTGAAAAAAACGATTCCAATCAAAAGAGTCAAAGGTTCTAGTAACGACGCCTGCGGGGATACAATGTCCCCCAAAGCCCCCCGGGTAAGGATCGTAGATTATGTAATTTGCACTTTTGTACATGTAGCATTTGTCATTAGGAAAATGGAAGACTTTTTAATTTTAGGTGTGTTCGTAAATGCTAACAGTATTAAGGGGAATCTTCGGAGAATGTCGAGGAACATGTTAAACAAAACCTAAAAATACTAAGTGCATCCAGTTTATCAAAAAGAAGTATCTCCAATATCAAAAGAACAGCTGAGGATGTTAGGTTTATACTTTCAGAGTAACTTTGAGGAAGATGTTAAAAATGGGGTCGGAAGCCAACCAGTCCCCCTCCCATTCCTTTTTTAGATGTCCTTCCTCCATAGATACCTGATCAAAATTTGCAATAGCCATCTTGTTTAAAATTAATTAAAAACACTTTTTCCACAAAATAAGTTTTTCAAAAAAAAGTAAAGAGCTCTACTAAACCAAAAATGAACAAAAATAAAATGAAATTATCTACCAAGCATACAAATACTACAAATCAGTATCAATAAATAAATGAAACCGAAAACAAACAGAAATTAAAACAAATATCAGAGTTAAACTCAAGACGAGCAGAAATTAATATGAGTAGGGTTCTAAGCCCCATGCTGTCTAAAAGCCAGAATATAATTTGCACTTTACTGAAAAAATTCTAATGAATATTCATCAAATGAATATTCATGCCAACCATTTCCCCAAACACATTCAATCAAAGTTTTGAGATAGCCATTTTGTTCAACGAAGTTGAAACTTCCGAAAATTATGTCTTTGAGGATGACAAACCCGCGAGGGCCCCCAGGGCTAAAGCTGTAAGTTATGTCCTGGAGATTCTGGGGGTTTGTCATCCTCAAATACATAATTTCCAGAACTTTCAACTACGTTGAAAAAAAGGGCTATCTCAAAACTTTGCTTGAATGTGTTTGGGTAAATTGTGGGCGTGAGAGGGGGGCTAGTTGCCCTCCAATTACTTTCGACTATTTAAAAGGGCACTAGGCCTTTCAATTTCTAATCAAATGAGCCCTTTTTGAAGTTTCTACGACAAAATTTCTATAAGAACCCTATATGCCCCCACGGCATAACTTACAACCCTTGCCCTGAGGGGTTTGGGGAGGGGAAGGGTTGTCATCTTCAAAGACCTAATTTCCACAACCTTCAACTACGTTGAACAAAACGAATATCTCGCAATTTTGATTGGATGTGTTTGGGGAAATGGTGGGCGTGACAGGGGGTTAGTTGCCCTTCAATCACTTTTGACTATTAAAAAGGGCACTAGCCCTTTCAATTTTCAATCTAATGAACCCTTTTTGAAGTTTCTACCACAAATCTTTCCATAAAAACCGTATGTGCCCCCAGGGCATAACTTACAACCCTTGCCCTGAGGGCTGTGGGGGGTTGTCATCCCCGAAGACCTAAGTTTTAAAGTTTCCAGAACTTTTAACTACGTTGAAAAAAATGGCTATCTCAAAATTTTGATTATATGTGTTTGGGGAAATGGTGGGTGTGAGAGGGGGGCTAGTTGCCCTCCAATTACTTTCGACTATTAAAAAGGGCACTAGCCATTTAAATTTCCAATCGAATGAGCCCTTTTTGAAGTTTCTACGACAACGCTTCTTATAAAATCCGTATATGCCTAAAGGGCATAACTTACAACTCTTGCCCTGAGGGATGTGGGGGGGGGGGCTGTTATCCTTAAAGACCTAATTTCCAGAACTTTTAACTACGTTGCAAAAAATGGCTATCTCAAAATTTTGATCGGGTGTGTTTTGATAAATGGTAGGCATGAGAGGGGGGTTAGTTGCCCTCCAATCACTTTTGACCATTAAAAAGGGCACTAGCCATTTTAGTTTCCAATCGAATGAGTCCTTTTTGAAATCTTTACAACAACGCTTTCTACAAAAATCTTATATGCCCCCAGTGCACAATTTACAATCCTTGTCTTGAGGGCTGTGATGGGGTGTCATCCTCAAAGACCTAATTTCCAGAACTTTCAACTACGTTGAACAAAATGGCTATATAAAAATTTTGATTGGACGTGTTTGGGGAAAACGTGGGTGTGAGAAGGGGGTAAGTTTCCCTTCAATCACTTTCGACTATTAAAATGGGCACTAGCCCTTTGTATTTCCAATCGAATGAGCCCTTTTTGAAGTTTATACGGCAAAGCTTTCTATAAGAACCTTATTTGCCCCTAGGGCATAATTTAAAACCCTTTCCCTGAGGGCTGTGGGGGTGACCTCCTCAAAAGTATAATTTCTATCTGGAAATCAACTACGTTGAACAAAATGGCTATCTCAAAATTTTTGATTGGATGTGTTTGGGGAAATGGTGGGAGTGGAAGGGGTGTTAGTTGCCTTCCAATCACTTTCAACGATTAAAAATGGCACTACCCATTCCAATTTCCAATCTAATGAGCCCTTTTCGAAGTTTCTGCGAGAACTTCTTCGATACGAAGTGCCCTGGTCTAGAAAAAAAAAAATACATTGTCATAGACAACGCTATTGCGCTGTCTATGATAGCTGATCAAGTCAAATAGGTGCACCTTCATTAAGGGAAGGCTTAACCCCGACAGCCCCTGGAGGCCATTGTTTATATACAAGGCTGGTTATTTGGGAAAGGTGTCATATTTCATCCTGAGTCTAAAAAATGCTAAGAATATTAAGGTAAAACTTTTAGAAAATGTCGAGGGGGATGTCCAACAAAATCAAAGCACACTATGGGACACAAGGACGCAACTGCATCTACATGATTTTGTTGCTGTTGTGTCCTATGAAAGGACTCATTTCGACATGTATTTCGAAAAAAACTGCATATCTCGACTGTTTTTACTGCTTCAAGTGTTCTGGACAGTTTTTCTAGAAAATGGATAGTCTGAACGCAGTATTACCAAACTGGGTAATCGTGGGTCGTTGATAATTAACATCCAGAGATAAGATGATTTTGCTAGTATTTGCATTCCATTTAAGTTGCCATGCAACACGGGCAAATCTTTTGGGAGGTAGTACTTTATAGAGACCATGAGTAATACCATTAATTTTGCTTTGAGTGGTAAATCCAGGGTTGCGACTCGGCAGGTTTTTTTGGTGCTATTTTGGGTGACAAAATAGTGCTACTTTCGTATAAAAAGTATCTTTTTACAAAATTTTGCCACTCCCTACTTTTTTTGTCGCTCGCGCTAGTACCAACATGCTTTTCAAACTGATAGTGCATTTACACATTGCGGAAATCCGTCCGGATTTAGCAATACGTGTTGGGATTCCGCCCATTTTCGTGCTTGATAAACTCTCTAGCCTTCTGCAACGATTTGGTCAAATCAGAAAAGATTCTTGGCAAGATTTTTTAAATGCTATGCACGAGAATAAAACTGCTGCGGTTAAGGTAGGAAATGAGGTTAGCAGCTGGTTTTGTATTAAGTCAGGAGTTAAGTAGGGTTGTGTTCTATCCCCCTTTGTATGAATTATTTTGATGGACTTTGTTTTAAGGAGCACAGGAAAGGCAATGGGAGACCACGGAATCAAATGGGGATGAAAGAGTCTCCTGGACTTGGATTATGCTGATGATTTAAGCATCCTAGATGAAAGTGTGAGCAAAATGAATGAAGTTTTAGAGGTTTTGCGAGGTCAGGGTGCTAGAATTGGTTTGAAAATTAATGTTAGGAAGACTAAGTCACTAAGGCTAGGAATAAGTGAAGATGAACGTTGGGTAATGAAAAGATTGATCAGGTGGACAGCTTCACTTACCTAGGTAGTATTATTAGTAAAGATGGTGGGAGCAGTGAAGATGTTAAATATAGAATAGCCAAGGCTCAGGCTGTTTTTTCACAGTTAAAAAAGTCTGGAAGAATTGGAAGATAAGTCTGCAAACCAAGATTAGAAAATTAGAAGCTACAGTGATGACAGTGGTCAAATATGGTTCTGAAGCATGGACGGTCCGAAAAGCGGATGAAGATTTGCTAGATGTTTACCAGAGAAATTGCTTAAGGATTGTTCTGGGTACCCGGCTGACTGACCGTATTTAAACAATAGGCAATACAAAATTGTTGTTCAATACCGCTCTCTAGGGCTATAATGAAAGAAAGGTTGAGGTGGCTAGGGCACGTTGTGCTGATGAAGGATGACAGGTTGCCGAAGATTGTTCTTTTTGGCCAACCATCTAGGGCTAAATGGAAAGCAGGTCATCCCCGTCTGGGGTGGGAGGACGTCATAAAGAAAGATTTAAAGGAAATGGGAACTTCGTGGGCGGGTGTAAAAAGGGAGGTTTTGAATAGATCGGGGTGGCGGAGGAGCGTGCGTAGCTATGTTGGCCTCAGGCGGCTTTGTGCTGCGATGAGTTGTTAGTAGTAGTAGTAGTAGTTTTTAAATGACTAAAAGTATGACTATGTATGATCAAAAGTTTCATAATCTTATAACATTGGTTCAAGACTACTCCACCTTGTATGATACTGCTCGCCCTGGTCATAATAAAACCAAGGAGAAGGGTGTCATAGGGCTCTCTATTGCTCAACAGCTTTCAGAGGAGGGTAAGAACATTATATCCTTTTTAATGTTTCGATAATAGCTATAGGCACTGGAGCTAATTTTTATCAATTTTTGGTCAATTAACCCATATTTTTCTTTTAGAACTTGTCCTCATATTGAAAACTTGGTCGCGCTGATGCATTTATTTGAAAAACTTGCATTAAAACGTAGCTTTTTCTGGGCCATCGTTCGAAAAGATACAGACGGATTTCCGCAAAGATTTCCGTAATGTGTAATGGTTCATTTACACATTGCGGAAATCCGTCCGGATTTAGCAATCTGTGCGGAGATTCCGTCCGTTTTCGTGTTTGAAAAACTCTAGCTTTCCGCAAAGATTTCGGCAAATCAGGACGAATTCTTGGCAAGGTTTTTAAATATATAAAAGCATGACTATGGAATATCAAAATCTTTGTTGTTCTAGACTGAATTTCTTTCAGTCTTCTATGCCTCCTTCGTAGTATAAGGAATAAAGCTAGAGTCAAATTAGCCAATAATCTTCTTTATGAACTTATCTTTATCCACGCTCATGCATTTATTTGAAAACTTTGCCTTAAAACGTAGTGTTTTCTGAGCCAACGTTCGAAAAGATACGGACGGATTTCTGCTTGTATTTCCACAGTGTGTAAAGGAACCATAATGGTTCCTTTAAACATTGTGGAAATGCATGCGGAAATCCGTCTTTATCTTTTCCAACGATGGACCAGAAGACGCTAAGTTTTAAGGCAAAGTTTTCCAATAAAAGCATGAGCGTGGATGAGAAGATATTCTAAAAGAAGAATATTGGCTAACTTGAATCTCGCTTTAGTCCTTATACTGCAAAGAAGGCACAGAAGGCAAAAAACTGATAGTAATTCTGTCTGAAACAACAAATATTTTGATGTTCATTACTCATGGTTTTATTCATTTAAAAATCTTGCCAAGAATTTATTCTGATTTGATTAATTCGCTACGGAAAGCTAGAGAATTTTTCAAGCACGAAAACGGACGGATTACCGCAATGTGTAAATGAGCCATAAATGAACAATTTCAAATTCTGTCCAATCCGCTTGGGATCACCTCCACGCGGTTTTCCACATCTTTAAATTTTACAACATGAAAGTCGACATGAAAAGTCCCAACTATCAACTATAAAAAGTAATATTGATTTTACTTAGGCGGTGGTGATTCTCCGCTTTGCGCAGCACTTCCACTCTTGTCGACTTTCCAGCTCCCTCTCCCCTTTTAAAACTCGCTAAAACGCAAATAGCGCTTACTGTATAAAATGGGAATTCGTCCCACAGAGTACTTTCTTCTCATTTTTTTCTGGGTAGTCTTTGCTCATAGCGCGAAAAAGAAATGAAACAAAGAAAAGAGAAAAACCTTCCGAGAAAACGGACGCTTTTGAGAAAACGGAAAAAAGGGACATCAATGCTCGGCGACGTTGTGAGTTTTGCATCCAGTTTTTCCACAAATTGGACTATCTAGATTATTGCAGAGCGTTCGGACACGTGAAATTTTCTTTTCTCTGAAAATACTGAAGAGAATGCCGCGAGCATAGGTCGCAGCTATTGATGACCGTGTGATATATACAACTAATGGTCGATCAGACGCTTAACTCTTTTAGAACTTGATTCGGAAACGTGCATTTCTGAATCTGAAAACAGAGGGAATGAAAAGTGAAAGAAAAAGGATATCAGTGTTTTTCTACATTGGCAATTTTCCCTTCCCATTTTTGTTTTGACAAACTTCAGTAGAGATGGGGGTACCAGCCGTGTCACCCACCCCTGCTGCCATCTACAATTTAGTTTAATGCTGACGGAACATAATTTATTCAAGGATTATCGATCGAGTCTAATGAGGGGGGTGTGTCAGGGTCAATCGATCTGTTGTTGTTTGGCCACGTGCGAATGACATGCGGGGTGATTTACATAATCGATGGGAGAATTATTGATTCACGAGCGTGGGGAATTAAGAAACATTAAGGCTTCTTTAATCTTAGGTCTGTGGGATAAACGTTCATTAGGTCAGAGAGAAAAATTAATATTCTATTTTTAAATAGGGCTTCACGAAGGGGGAATTAAGAAACATTAAGGCTTCTTTAATCTTAGGTCTGAGGGATAAACGTTCTTTAGGTCAGAGAGAAAAATTAATATTCTATTTTTAAATAGGGCTTCATTAATCTTTAGTGTCAGGAATTAGAAATGACATCACTTGTTATCTTGGAATTATGCGGGAGTCTAAAGAGATAGAAATTCTATTTTTAAATACGGCTTCACGGAGCTTTAAGTCGGAGAGGTAAATTGATATTCTAACGAAACCATAATAGTTTAGCTAGGAAAAATTATGAGATGAAGAGATTAACGTAGGAAAGGGTTTCCTAGAAATTTGAAATGTGAAAGCACAGAGATGCCAAACAAAAGGAACACGATGAAATTACTTTTAGGGGATTATTTGGGCGAAACGGTTTTAGACAGCTTATGGAATTATTTCGGCGAAACCGTTAGAGACGTTGATTTAAAAGATGATTTAAAAGATGATTTTTGAGTGTGATCGTTATAATACACAAGTTCCATTTGAACAGTGTCGTGAGGTCCCCTACCCAACCCCAATGGGCCCCGATCGCCCTACCCCGATCCAAAGGGTTCCAATCCCCATACCCCAATCCAGAAGGAACCCCCCGGTACTCAAAGGTCCCCCCCAAGCTCCCAAAGAGCCCCAGTCCCCCAAACGCCCTCCTCAGACCCCCAAAGGCCCTCCCCTGGTCCTCAAAGGGCCCCGGACTCCCAAAGGGCCCCCCGGACCCCAAAGGCCCTCCCCTGGTCCTCAAAGGTCCCCCAAGCTCCCAAAGGACCACCCGGCCCTCAAGGGACCCACAGACCCTCAAAGGCTCTCCCCGAGCCCCCGTCTTTCGTTGATGTGTGTTGTCTGAAACCTATGATTTGGGATGTGTAGTTTGCTACTTCAGACTTTTCTGAGCTAAGGTTTCCTAGTATTTCCTAGGTGAATGTTGTCTGAAACCAATAGTTTGGGATGAGTAGTTTGCTATTTCAGGCTTTTATGAGCTAGGTTTCTTAGCCTTTCGTTGGTGTGTGTTGACTGAAACTTATGATTTGGGATATGTAGTTTGCTATTTTTGACTTTTCTGAGTTGGATTTCTTAGTCTTTCATAGGTGTGTGGTGTCTGAAACCTATGATTTGGGATGGGTGGATTGCTACTTTTGACTTTTCTGAGCTGGATTTCTTAGCCTTTCATAGGTATGTGTTGTCAGAAAATTATGATTTGGGATGTATAGTTTGCTATTTCAGGCTTTTCTGAGCTAAGGTTTTCTAGTATTTCGTAGGTGAATGTTGTCAGAAAGTTATGATTTGGGATGTGTAGTTTGCTATTTTTGACTTTTCTGAGCTAGGTTTCTTAGTCTTTCGTTGGTGTATGTTGACTGAAACCGATGATTTGGGATATGTAGTTTGCTATTTTTGACTTTTCTGAGCTGGATTTCTTAGTCTTTCATAGGTGTGTGTTGTCTGAAACCTATGATTTGGGATGGGTGGATTGCTACTTTTGACTTTTCTGAGCTGGATTTCTTAGCCTTTCATAGGTGTTTGTTGTCTGAAACCTATAGTTTGGGATGACTAGTTTGCCATTTTTGACTTTTCTGAGCTAGGTTTCTTAGCCGTTCATAGGTGAGTGTTGTCTGAAACCTATGATTTGGGATATGTAATTTCCGACTTTTCATAACCGGATTTCTTAGTCTTTCGTAGGTGTGTGGTGTCTGAAACCTATGATTTGGGATGTGTGGGTTGCTATTTTTTGACTTTTCTGAGTTGGATTTCTTAGCCATTCGTAGGTGTGTGTTGACTGAAACCTATGATTTGGGATGGTTAATTTGCTATTTTTGACTTTTCTGAGCTGGATTTCTTAGCCATTCGTAGGTGTTTGTTGACTGAAACCTATGATTTGGGAGGTGTAGTTTGCTTTTTGGACTTTTCAGAGCTAGGATTCTTAGTCACTCATAGGTGTTTGTTGTCTGAAACTTCGAGTTTGGGATGAGTAGTTGGCTATTTCAGACTTTTCTGAGCTAAGGTTTCTTAGTATTTCGTAGGTGAATGATGTCTGAAACCTATAGTTTGGGATATGTAAATTACTATTTCGGGCTTTTCTGACTTGGATTTCTTAGTCTTTCATAGGCGTGTGGTGTCTGAAACCTATGATTTGGGATGTGTAATTTGCTATTTTCGACTTTTCTGAGCTAGGTTTCTTAGCCTTTCATAGGTATGTGTTGTCAGAACATTATGATTTGGGATGTGTAGTTTGCTATTTCAGGCTTTTCTGAGCTAAGGTTTTCTAGTATTTCGTAGGTGAATGTTGTCTGAAACCAATAGTTTGGGACGAGTAGTTTGCTATTTTTGACTTTTCTGAGCTAGGTTTCTTAGTCTTTCGTTGGTGTGTGTTGACTGAAACCTATGATTTGGGATATTTAGTTTGCTATTTTTGACTTTTCTGAGCTGGATTTCTTAGTCTTTCATAGGTGTGTGTTGTCTGAAACCTATGATTTGGGATGGGTGGATTGCTACTTTTGACTTTTCTGAGCTGGATTTCATAGCCTTTAATCGGTGTTTGTTGTCTGAAACCTATAGTTTGGGATGACTAGTTTGCTATTTTTGACTTTTCTGAGCTAGGTTTCTTAGCCGTTCATAGGTGAGTGTTGTCTGAAACCTATGATTTGGAATATGTAATTTGCTATTTTTGACTTTTCATAACCGGATTTCTTAGTCTTTCATAGGTGTGTGGTGTCTGAAACCTATGATTTGGGGATGTGTGGGTTGCTATTTTTTGACTTTTCTGAGCAGGATTTCTTAGCCATTCGTAGGTGTAGGTTGACTGAAACCTATGATTTGGGATGATTAATTTGCTATTTTTGACTTTTCTGAGCTAGATTTCTTAGCCTTTCATAGGTGTGTCCTTTCAGAAAATTATGATTTGGGAGATATAGTTTGCTTTTTGGACTTTTCAGAGCTAGGATTCTTAGTCACTCATAGGTGTTTGTTGTCTGAAACTTCGAGTTTGGGATGAGTACTTGGCTATTTCAGACTTTTCTGAGCTAAGGTTTCTTAGTATTTCGTAGGTGAATGCTGTCTGAAACTTATGATTTGGGATATGTAAATTACTATTTCGGGCTTTTCTGAGTTGGATTTCTTAGTCTTTCATAGGTGTGTGATGTCTGAAACCTATGATTTGGGATGTGTAGTTTGCTATTTCAGACTTTTCTGAGCTAAGGTTTCTTAGTATTTCATAGGTGAATGCTGTCTGAAACTTATGATTAGGGATATGTAAATTACTAATTCGGTCTTTTCTGAGTTGGATTTCTTAGTCTTTCATAGGTGTGTGATGTCTGAAACCTATGATTTGGGATGTGTAGTTTGCTATTTTCGACTTTTCTGAGCTAGGTTTCTTAGCCTTTCTTAGGTATGTGTTGTCAGAAAATTATGATTTGGGATGTGTAGTTTGCTATTTCAGGCTTTTCTGAGCTAAGGTTTTCTAGTATTTCGTAGGTGAATGTTGTCTGAAACCAATAGTTTGGGATGAGTAGTTTGCTATTTTTGACTTTTCTGAGCTAGGTTTCTTAGTCTTTCGTTGGTGTGTGTTGACTGAAACCTATGATTTGGGATATGTAGTTTGCTATTTTTGACTTTTCTGAGTTGGATTTCTTAGTCTTTCATAGGTGTGTGGTGTCTGAAACCTATGATTTGGGATGTGTAGTTTGCTATTTTCGACTTTTCTGAGCTAGGTTTCTTAGCCTTTCATAGGTATGTGTTGTCAGAACATTATGATATGGGATGTGTAGTTTGCTATTTCAGGCTTTTCTGAGCTAAGGTTTTCTAGTATTTCGTAGGTGAATGTTGTCTGAAACCAATAGTTTGGGATGAGTAGTTTGCTATTTTTGACTTTTCTGTGCTAAGGTTTCTTAGTCTTTCATAGGTGAATGATGTCTGAAACCTATGATTTGGGAATATGTAAATTACTATTTCGGGCTTGTCTGAGTGGGATTTCCTAGTCTTTCATAGGTGTGTGTTGTCTGAAACCTATGATTTGGGATGGGTGGATTGCTACTTTTGACTTTTCTGAGTGGGATTTCTTAGCCTTTCACAGGTGTTTGTTGTCTGAAACCTATAGTTTGGGATGACTAGTTTGCTATTTTTGACTTTTCTGAGCTAGGTTTCTTAGCCGTTCACAGGTGAGTGTTGTCTGAAACCTATGATTTGGGATATGTAAATTACTATTTCGGGCTTTTCTAAGCTAGATTTCTTAGTCTTTCGTTGGTGTGTGTTGTCTGAAACCTATGATTTGGGATGGATGGATTGCTACTTTTGACTTTTCTGAGCTGGATTTCTTAGCCTTTCATAGGTGTTTGTTGTCCGAAACCTATAGTTTGGGATGACTAGTTTGCTATTTTTGACTTTTCTGAGCTAGATTTCTTAGCCTTTCATAGGTGTGTCCTTTCAGAAAATTATGATTTGGGATATGTAAATTACTATTTCGGGCTTTTCTGAGTTGGATTTCTTAGTCTTTCATAGGTATGTATTGTCTGAAACCTATGATTTGGGATGTGTGGGTTGCTATTTTTGACTTTTCCGAGCTGGATTTCTTAGCCGTTCATAGGTGAGTGCTGTCTGAAACTTATGATTTGGGATGGTTAATTTGCTATTTCCGGCTTTTATTAGCTAGGTTTCATAGCCTTTCATAGGTGTGTGTTGTCAGAAAATTAAGATTTGGGATGTGTAGTTTGCTATTTGAACTTTTTAGAGCTAGGATTCTTAGTCCATCATAGGTGTTTGTTGTCTGAAACCAATAGTTTGGGATGACTAGTTTGCTATTTCAGGCTTTTCTGAGCTAGATTTCTTAGCCGTTCATAGGAGTGTGTTGTCTGAAACTTATGATTTGGGATATGTAAATTATGTTTTCGGGCTTTTCTGAGTTGGACACTTCTAAATTTTTCCGTAGAAGATAGGAAAAGTTATACTATGATTGTAATTATTTTCCATGAAGATAAAAAGTTTCACTTTAATTCTAAATTTTCTTAAATTCAATTCCGACCTTTCTCAAAGAGATGAAAAAATTAAAGTCCTGTTCCAAATATTTTCCCGGAAGAAGAAAAGTTCAACTTCGATTCTGAATTTTCTCAATGAAAATGAAATAAGTTACTGATCAAATCTCTTTTCCCAAAATATATAAAAATTTCCACTTCAGTTCAGATTTTTTTCTCAAAGAGATGAAGAAATTTAAAGTTCTGTTCCAAATTTTTCATAGAAGACAGGAAAAGTTATACTTTGATCGTGAATATTCGAGTTCTATTCTGAATTTTACCAAAGAACACAATTCAATTCTAATTTCCCCAATAAAAAATTTAAAGTTCAATTCTAAATTTTTCGGTGGAAGATAGAAAAAGCAATACCATACTTGTGAATATTTTCCCGGAAGATAAAAAGTTCTAGTTCAGTTTAAAATTTTCGCAAGGAAGTGAAGAAAAGTTCAAGTTCTCTTCGGAATTTTACCAAAGAACAAAATTCAATTCTAATTTCTCCTGAGAAAATAAAATCTTCCACTTCAGTTCTTTATTTCACAAAGACATAAAGAAATTTAAAGTTCAATTCCAAATTTTTTTCGGTGGAAGATAGAAAAAGTAATACCATACTTGTGAATATTTTCATGGAAGATAAAAAGTTCTAGTTCAATTTAAAATTCTCTCAACGAAGTGAAGGAAAGTTCAAGTTCTCTTCTGAAGTTTACCAAAGAACACACTTCAATTCTAATTTCTCCAGAGAAAACAAAAATCTTCCACTTCAGTTCTTTATTTCACAAAGACATAAAGAAATTTAAAGTTCAATTCTAATTTTTTGGTGGAAGATAGAAAAAGTAATATCATACTTGTGAATATTTTCACGGAAGATAAAATGTTCTAGTTCAATTTAAAATTTTGTCAACGAAGTCAAGGAAAGTTCAAGTTCTCTTCTGAACTTTACCAAAGAACACACTTCAATTCTAATTTCTCCAGAGAAAACAAAAATCTTCCACTTCAGTTCTTTATTTCACAAAGACATAAAGAAATTTAAAGTTCAATTCTAAATTTTTCGGTGGGAGATAGAAAAATTAATACCATACTTGTGATTATTTTCACGGAAGATAAAAAGTTCTAGTTCAATTTAAAATTTTCTCAATGAAGTGAAGAAGAATTCAAGTTCTCTTCTGAATTTTACCAATGAACACAATTCAATTCTAATTTCACCAGAGAAAATAAAAATCTTCCACTTCAGTTCTTTATTTCACAAAAGACATAAAGAAATTTAAAGTTCAATTCTAAATTTTTCGGTGGAAGATAGAAAAAGTAATACCATACTTGTGAATATTTTCATGGAAGATAAAAAGTTCTAGTTCAATTTAAAATTTTCTCAACGAAGTGAAGAAAAGTTCAAGTTCTCTTCTGAACTTTACCAAAGAACACACTTCAATTCTAATTTCTCCAGAGAAAATAAAAATCTTCCACTTCAGTTCTTTATTTCACAAAAGACATAAAGAAATTTAAAGTTCTATTCTAAATTTTTAGATGGAAGATAGAAAAAGTAATACTATGACTGCGATTGTTTTCCATGAAGGTCAAAAGTTTCACTTTATTTATAATTTTTCTTAAATTCAGTTCTGATTTTTCTCAAAGAGATGAAAAATTTAAAGTTCAGTACCAAATTTTTCATAGAAGATAGAAAAAGTTATACATTGATTGTGAATATTCGACATGAAGATAAGGAGCATCACTTTAATTCTGAGTTTTCTCGAAGAAGTGCAAAATGTTCAACTTCTCTTCTGAATTTTCTTAAAGAAGTGAAAAAAGTTAGCTCAGTTCTAAATTTTTCATTGAAGACAGGAAAAGTTATACTTTGATCGTGAATATTCGAGTTCTATTCTGAATTTTACCAAAGAACACATTTCAATTTGATCGTGAATATTCGAGTTCTATTCTGAATTTTACCAAAGAACACATTTCAATTCTAATTTCCCCAATAAAAAATTTAAAGTTCAATTCTAATTTTTTCGGTGGAAGATATAAAGAGTATGGTTAGATTAGGTTAGACTAGATTAAGTTAGGTTAGGTTAGCCTACGTACGCTTCACTTAGGTTAGCTTAGGTTAGGTGAGAGACATGCAAAAAGTTAGGTGTATGATTAGGTTAGGTTAGGTTAGATTAAGTTAGGTTAGGTTAAGTTAGGTTAGGCTAGGTTAGCCTACGTACGCGCGCGTACGTAGGCTAACCTAGCCTAACCTAACTTAACCTAACCTAACTTAATCTAACCTAACCTAATCATACACCTAACTTTTTGCATGTCTCTCACCTAACCTAAGCTAACCTAAGTGAAGCGTACGTAGGCTAACCTAACCTAACCTAACCTAACTTAATCTAGTCTAACCTAATCTAACCATACTCTTTCTATCTTCCACCGAAAAAATTAGAATTGAACTTTAAATTTTTTATTGGGGAAATTAGAATTGAAATGTGTTCTTTGGTAAAATTCAGAATAGAACTCGAATATTCACGATCAAATTGAAATGTGTTCTTTGGTAAAATTCAGAATAGAACTCGAATATTCACGATCAAAGTATAACTTTTCCTGTCTTCAATGAAAAATTTAGAACTGAGCTAACTTTTTTCACTTCTTTAAGAAAATTCAGAAGAGAAGTTGAACATTTTGCACTTCTTCGAGAAAACTCAGAATTAAAGTGATGCTCCTTATCTTCATGTCGAATATTCACAATCAATGTATAACTTTTTCTATCTTCTATGAAAAATTTGGTACTGAACTTTAAATTTTTCATCTCTTTGAGAAAAATCAGAACTGAATTTAAGAAAAATTATAAATAAAGTGAAACTTTTGACCTTCATGGAAAACAATCGCAGTCATAGTATTACTTTTTCTATCTTCCATCTAAAAATTTAGAATAGAACTTTAAATTTCTTTATGTCTTTTGTGAAATAAAGAACTGAAGTGGAAGATTTTTATTTTCTCTGGAGAAATTAGAATTGAAGTGTGTTCTTTGGTAAAGTTCAGAAGAGAACTTGAACTTTTCTTCACTTCGTTGAGAAAATTTTAAATTGAACTAGAACTTTTTATCTTCCATGAAAATATTCACAAGTATGGTATTACTTTTTCTATCTTCCACCGAAAAATTTAGAATTGAACTTTAAATTTCTTTATGTCTTTTGTGAAATAAAGAACTGAAGTGGAAGATTTTTATTTTCTCTGGTGAAATTAGAATTGAATTGTGTTCATTGGTAAAATTCAGAAGAGAACTTGAATTCTTCTTCACTTCATTGAGAAAATTTTAAATTGAACTAGAACTTTTTATCTTCCGTGAAAATAATCACAAGTATGGTATTAATTTTTCTATCTCCCACCGAAAAATTTAGAATTGAACTTTAAATTTCTTTATGTCTTTGTGAAATAAAGAACTGAAGTGGAAGATTTTTGTTTTCTCTGGAGAAATTAGAATTGAAGTGTGTTCTTTGGTAAAGTTCAGAAGAGAACTTGAACTTTCCTTGACTTCGTTGACAAAATTTTAAATTGAACTAGAACATTTTATCTTCCGTGAAAATATTCACAAGTATGATATTACTTTTTCTATCTTCCACCAAAAAATTAGAATTGAACTTTAAATTTCTTTATGTCTTTGTGAAATAAAGAACTGAAGTGGAAGATTTTTGTTTTCTCTGGAGAAATTAGAATTGAAGTGTGTTCTTTGGTAAACTTCAGAAGAGAACTTGAACTTTCCTTCACTTCGTTGAGAAAATTTTAAATTGAACTAGAACTTTTTATCTTCCATGAAAATATTCACAAGTATGGTATTACTTTTTCTATCTTCCACCGAAAAAAATTTGGAATTGAACTTTAAATTTCTTTATGTCTTTGTGAAATAAAGAACTGAAGTGGAAGATTTTATTTTCTCAGGAGAAATTAGAATTGAATTTTGTTCTTTGGTAAAATTCCGAAGAGAACTTGAACTTTTCTTCACTTCCTTGCGAAAATTTTAAACTGAACTAGAACTTTTTATCTTCCGGGAAAATATTCACAAGTATGGTATTGCTTTTTCTATCTTCCACCGAAAAATTTAGAATTGAACTTTAAATTTTTTATTGGGGAAATTAGAATTGAATTGTGTTCTTTGGTAAAATTCAGAATAGAACTCGAATATTCACGATCAAAGTATAACTTTTCCTGTCTTCTATGAAAAATTTGGAACAGAACTTTAAATTTCTTCATCTCTTTGAGAAAAAAATCTGAACTGAAGTGGAAATTTTTATAATATTTTGGGAAAAGAGATTTGATCAGTAACTTATTTCATTTTCATTGAGAAAATTCAGAATCGAAGTTGAACTTTTCTTCTTCCGGGAAAATATTTGGAACAGGACTTTAATTTTTTCATCTCTTTGAGAAAGGTCGGAATTGAATTTAAGAAAATTTAGAATTAAAGTGAAACTTTTTATCTTCATGGAAAATAATTACAATCATAGTATAACTTTTCCTATCTTCTACGGAAACATTTAGAAGTGTCCAACTCAGAAAAGCCCGAAAACATAATTTACATATCCCAAATCATAAGTTTCAGACAACACACTCCTATGAACGGCTAAGAAATCTAGCTCAGAAAAGCCTGAAATAGCAAACTAGTCATCCCAAACTATTGGTTTCAGACAACAAACACCTATGATGGACTAAGAATCCTAGCTCTAAAAAGTTCAAATAGCAAACTACACATCCCAAATCGTAATTTTCTGACAACACACACCTATGAAAGGCTATGAAACCTAGCTAATAAAAGCCGGAAATAGCAAATTAACCATCCCAAATCATAAGTTTCAGACAGCACTCACCTATGAACGGCTAAGAAATCCAGCTCGGAAAAGTCAAAAATAGCAACCCACACATCCCAAATCATAGGTTTCAGACAATACATACCTATGAAAGACTAAGAAATCCAACTCAGAAAAGCCCGAAATAGTAATTTACATATCCCAAATCATAATTTTCTGAAAGGACACACCTATGAAAGGCTAAGAAATCTAGCTCAGAAAAGTCAAAAATAGCAAACTAGTCATCCCAAACTATAGGTTTCGGACAACAAACACCTATGAAAGGCTAAGAAATCCAGCTCAGAAAAGTCAAAAGTAGCAATCCATCCATCCCAAATCATAGGTTTCAGACAACACACACCAACGAAAGACTAAGAAATCTAGCTTAGAAAAGCCCGAAATAGTAATTTACATATCCCAAATCATAGGTTTCAGACAACACTCACCTATGAACGGCTAAGAAACCTAGCTCAGAAAAGTCAAAAATAGCAAACTAGTCATCCCAAACTATAGGTTTCAGACAACAAACACCTGTGAAAGGCTAAGAAATCCCACTCAGAAAAGTCAAAAGTAGCAATCCACCCATCCCAAATCATAGGTTTCAGACAACACACACCTATGAAAGACTAGGAAATCCCACTCAGACAAGCCCGAAATAGTAATTTACATATTCCCAAATCATAGGTTTCAGACATCATTCACCTATGAAAGACTAAGAAACCTTAGCTCAGAAAAGTCAAAAATAGCAAACTACTCATCCCAAACTATTGGTTTCAGACAACATTCACCTACGAAATACTAGAAAACCTTAGCTCAGAAAAGCCTGAAATAGCAAACTACACATCCCATATCATAATGTTCTGACAACACATACCTATGAAAGGCTAAGAAACCTAGCTCAGAAAAGTCGAAAATAGCAAACTACACATCCCAAATCATAGGTTTCAGACACCACACACCTATGAAAGACTAAGAAATCCAACTCAGAAAAGTCAAAAATAGCAAACTACATATCCCAAATCATAGGTTTCAGTCAACACACACCAACGACAGACTAAGAAACCTAGCTCAGAAAAGTCAAAAATAGCAAACTACTCATCCCAAACTATTGGTTTCAGACAAAATTCACCTACGAAATACTAGAAAACCTTAGCTCAGAAAAGCCTGAAATAGCAAACTACACATCCCAAATCATAATTTTCTGACAACACATACCTAAGAAAGGCTAAGAAACCTAGCTCAGAAAAGTCGAAAATAGCAAACTACACATCCCAAATCATAGGTTTCAGACATCACACACCTATGAAAGACTAAGAAATCCAACTCAGAAAAGACCGAAATAGTAATTTACATATCCCTAATCATAAGTTTCAGACAGCATTCACCTATGAAATACTAAGAAACCTTAGCTCAGAAAAGTCTGAAATAGCAAACTACACATCCCAAATCATAGGTTTCAGACATCACACACCTATGAAAGACTAAGAAATCCAACTCAGAAAAGCCCGAAATAGTAATTTACATATCCCTAATCATAAGTTTCAGACAGCATTCACCTACGAAATACTAAGAAACCTTAGCTCAGAAAAGTCTGAAATAGCCAAGTACTCATCCCAAACTCGAAGTTTCAGACAACAAACACCTATGAGTGACTAAGAATCCTAGCTCTGAAAAGTCCAAAAAGCAAACTATATCTCCCAAATCATAATTTTCTGAAAGGACACACCTATGAAAGGCTAAGAAATCTAGCTCAGAAAAGTCAAAAATAGCAAATTAATCATCCCAAATCATAGGTTTCAGTCAACACACACCTACGAATGGCTAAGAAATCCTGCTCAGAAAAGTCAAAAAATAGCAACCCACACATCCCCAAATCATAGGTTTCAGACACCACACACCTATGAAAGACTAAGAAATCCGGTTATGAAAAGTCAAAAATAGCAAATTACATATTCCAAATCATAGGTTTCAGACAACACTCACCTATGAACGGCTAAGAAACCTAGCTCAGAAAAGTCAAAAATAGCAAACTAGTCATCCCAAACTATAGGTTTCAGACAACAAACACCTATGAAAGGCTAAGAAATCCAGCTCAGAAAAGTCAAAAGTAGCAATCCACCCATCCCAAATCATAGGTTTCAGACAACACACACCTATGAAAGACTAAGAAATCCAGCTCAGAAAAGTCAAAAATAGCAAACTAAATATCCCAAATCATAGGTTTCAGTCAACACACACCAACGAAAGACTAAGAAACCTAGCTCAGAAAAGTCAAAAATAGCAAACTACTCGTCCCAAACTATTGGTTTCAGACAACATTCACCTACGAAATACTAGAAAACCTTAGCTCAGAAAAGCCTGAAATAGCAAACTACACATCCCAAATCATAATGTTCTGACAACACATACCTATGAAAGGCTAAGAAACCTAGCTCAGAAAAGTCGAAAATAGCAAATTACACATCCCAAATCATAGGTTTCAGACACCACACGCCTATGAAAGACTAAGAAATCCAAGTCAGAAAAGCCCGAAATAGTAATTTACATATCCCAAACTATAGGTTTCAGACATCATTCACCTACGAAATACTAAGAAACCTTAGCTCAGAAAAGTCTGAAATAGCCAACTACTCATCCCAAACTCGAAGTTTCAGACAACAAACACCTATGAGTGACTAAGAATCCTAGCTCTGAAAAGTCCAAAAAGCAAACTACACCTCCCAAATCATAGGTTTCAGTCAACACACACCTACGAATGGCTAAGAAATCCAGCTCAGAAAAGTCAAAAATAGCAAATTAACCATCCCAAATCATAGGTTTCAGTCAACACACACCTACGAATGGCTAAGAAATCCAACTCAGAAAAGTCAAAAAATAGCAACCCACACATCCCAAATCATAGGTTTCAGACACCACACACCTACGAAAGACTAAGAAATCTGGTTATGAAAAGTCGGAAATTACATATCCCAAATCATAGGTTTCAGACAACACTCACCTATGAACGGCTAAGAAACCTAGCTCAGAAAAGTCAAAAATGGCAAACTAGTCATCCCAAACTATAGGTTTCAGACAACAAACACCTATGAAAGGCTAAGAAATCCAGCTCAGAAAAGTCAAAAGTAGCAATCCACCCATCCCAAATCATAGGTTTCAGACAACACACACCTATGAAAGACTAAGAAATCCAGCTCAGAAAAGTCAAAAATAGCAAACTACATATCCCAAATCATCGGTTTCAGTCAACATACACCAACGAAAGACTAAGAAACCTAGCTCAGAAAAGTCAAAAATAGCAAACTACACATCCCAAATCATAATTTTCTGACAACATTCACCTACGAAATACTAGAAAACCTTAGCTCAGAAAAGCCTGAAATAGCAAACTATACATCCCAAATCATAATTTTCTGACAACACATACCTATGAAAGGCTAAGAAATCCAGCTCAGAAAAGTCAAAAGTAGCAATCCACCCATCCCAAATCATAGGTTTCAGACACCACACACCTATGAAAGACTAAGAAATCCAACTCAGAAAAGTCAAAAATAGCAAACTATATATCCCAAATCATAAGTTTCAGTCAACACACACCAACGAAAGGCTAAGAAACCTAGCTCATAAAAGCCTGAAATAGCAAACTACTCATCCCAAACTATTGGTTTCAGACAACATTCACCTAGGAAATACTAGGAAACCTTAGCTCAGAAAAGTGTGAAGTAGCAAACTACACATCCCAAATCATAGGTTTCAGACAACACACATCAACGAAAGACGGGGGCTCGGGGAGAGCCTTTGAGGGTCTGTGGGTCCCTTGAGGGCTGGGTGGTCCTTTGGGAGCTTGGGGGACCTTTGAGGACCAGGGGAGGGCCTTTGGGGTCCGGGGGCCCTTTGGGAGTCCGGGGGCCCTTTGAGGACCAGGGGAGGGCCTTTGGGGTTCTGAGGAGGGCGTTTGGGGGACTGGGGCTCTTTGGGAGCTTGGGGGGGGACCTTTGAGTACCGGGGGGTTCCTTCTGGATTGGGGTATGGGGATTGGAACCCTTTGGATCGGGGTAGGGCGATCGGGGCCCATTGGGGTTGGGTAGGGGACCTCACGACACTGTTCAAATGGAACTTGTGTATTATAACGATCACACTCAAAAATCATCTTTTAAATCATCTTTTAAATCAACGTCTCTAACGGTTTCGCCGAAATAATTCCATAAGCTGTCTAAAACCGTTTCGCCCAAATAATCCCCTAAAAGTAATTTCATCGTGTTCCTTTTGTTTGGCATCTCTGTGCTTTCACATTTCAAATTTCTAGGAAACCCTTTCCTACGTTAATCTCTTCATCTCATAAATTTTCCTAGCTAAACTATTATGGTTTCGTTAGAATATCAATTTACCTCTCCGACTTAAAGCTCCGTGAAGCCGTATTTAAAAATAGAATTTCTATCTCTTTAGACTCCCGCATAATTCCAAGATAACAAGTGATGTCATTTCTAATTCCTGACACTAAAGATTAATGAAGCCCTATTTAAAAATAGAATATTAATTTTTCTCTCTGACCTAAAGAACGTTTATCCCTCAGACCTAAGATTAAAGAAGCCTTAATGTTTCTTAATTCCCCCTTCGTGAAGCCCTATTTAAAAATAGAATATTAATTTTTCTCTCTGACCTAATGAACGTTTATCCCACAGACCTAAGATTAAAGAAGCCTTAATGTTTCTTAATTCCCCACGCTCGTGAATCAATAATTCTCCCATCGATTATGTAAATCACCCCGCATGTCATTCGCACGTGGCAAAACAACAACAGATCGATTGACCCTGACACACCCCCCTCATTAGACTCGATCGATAATCCTTGAATAAATTATGTTCCGTCAGCATTAAACTAAATTGTAGATGGCAGCAGGGGTGGGTGACACGGCTGGTACCCCCATCTCTACTAACTTCCTTCTTTGTAAAAAAAAGCGCCCTTTGAAAAATAAGTGTCACCCGTGACAACTGTGATTGACATTTATTACAGTAACCTGTAGCCACAATTTTAACTGGGAGGAGTGGCGTTTTCACCCCTTCAGTTAGTAAATTGTACAGTATCTTATGATAGTATGTAACTCAACCCGCTGTTCATCTCATAGGATTTGATATAGAATTTGTGTGTATTCAAGCTGATTTCTGAAGTCAGATTTACCGTCCTTCAGGGTCAATCAGTTAATCAAAAATTAAAATATTGTTGTTTTTATTTGTTGGCTTGATTAGAATAAATTTACAGCAGACTTTATAACAATTCTACATAGACATTAGTCTCTTCAAACTATACAGTTTGCGGTTACTGTTGTCGCTTGAACTTTAAAATGAAAACATATTTATGTTTTGTATTATTAATGAGATCTTTTACAGTATATACTTTTTGAAGAACAAACATTTAAAATACAGTTTAAATGCATAAATCGCATATAATGAAAATGTAAACACCGTAAAAAATTCACCAATGGATTTTCTATAGGCTACAACTGAAAGGAATAAAGTTAAAAATAGAAAATGAATATTCACAAAGATTTTGAATATCCCCTTAGGGGAATAATAACATAAATAATAATAATAATAATAATAGTCATAAAAATTATAATAACAATGATAATAATAATAATAATAATAATAATAATAATAATAATAATAATAATAATAATAATAATAATAATAATAATAATAATAATAATAATAATAATAATAATAATAATAATAATAATAATAATAATAATAATGACAATAATAATAATAATAATAATAATAATAATGAAAGTAATAATAATGATTTGTTAGTACCCGCTCATGCAAAAAAAAGCGGAGTACAAAATAAGGGAAAAAGAAAAAGGAATTAACAAATCAAACAGAAAACAGCATTAACAAAAGAATCATTACGTCAATTGAACTCATAAAATAGATCAAGGGTTCTTAAACTGTTGTACGCGTGCCCCTTGGGGGTTTGTAAACATTTTTAGGGGGTACGTGGCCGGCCAACAAAAAATAAACAGCCCTTTAAATCTAGGACTGGCAATATATTTATATTTTAGCTATAGATCACTTAGTACTGGTAACTTAGAAGGGTACCTAAAATGTTTTATGGGTAAAAAGGGGTACAGTGTCTAAATAAGTTTGAGAACCACTGCAATAGATGATGTGGTGAAGGGGCCGACACATTTTCAATTGCTCTTTCTATGGCTTTTTTAAAAGAAAGAATTCATATGCCTTTTTTTTGTTCTTTGTGCTTAATTTTGTTCTTTCAATTTCAGGAAAAAACAGAGCCATATTTTCTTGGAATATTTTTTGTAGAAGCCAGTGTTAAAATTCTTGCAATGGGATTTGTTCTTCATAAAGGGTCTTATTTAAGGAATATTTGGAATCTTATGGATTTTGTTGTTGTTGTTACCGGGTAAGGGTTCTTGAATAATATTTTTATCTATATAATTATTTCCCTTTTTTTCAGTTTTATTTATATTTTATTTCCGAGTAATCTATATTTATGATCGTGTTACATTACGAAGCTGAGGATAGTGTGAGTGGGAAGTGCTCTGAAAAATTCTACATAAATTATCAAAGAAAATTCAAATGAAATCTGACTGTTCAGATTGGTTATGTAGGAACTTAAATAATCATGTATATCTAAAATAATTAGGACATATAAATAAAATAATTAGAATAAAAGAAATATAATTAAATAATAATTCGTGTGTGATTTTTCAAAGCAAAAGAACTGCACATGGAGCTGTGCAGTTATCAATAGGATCGGGGGTCAAAAGAAGGAAAAAGAAAAATGTATAAACACTCAGTAAAAAAAAAAAAAAAAAAAAAAAAAAAAAAAAAAAAAAAAAAAAAAAAAAAAAAAAAAAAAACGTAAAACATGCTTAAGAGCTGAAGAATGTGCAGTTTTACTTCAAAGGTGTAGCTCTCATTGGGAACCAGTAAACCAGTATAAAGTAAACAATTTAGTTTTTTACTAATGATAACTAATGATATACGTTAACTAATGAGTTAACTAATTAGTAACTTAACTAAATAGTTTGGCTTACTTATTTTTTCGGTTCAGCGTTGCAACATTGCCAAAAATGTGATATAACCCTAAAAACTTCATAAATTCAAATAATCAATAGAAAGTCTTAGAAATCCGTGACTTTAAACATAAATAGACCTAATATGCGTCCAGGGGGCAAAAGATTTGTTATTTTGTAGTCTTTGGTACTTTAACTGGAACTCAATTTAATTAGTCTTCTTGGATCGCCTTAGTAACTTGAAATTGAAGGTTTTAAAGATTCGGATTTAAGTGATTTGAGATACTTTATAAGGTCCTCTCGATACCTTTGTTGAGCTTAAGAGATTTACTTCAGTTTTTTTGGAGGGGGGGGGGAGCGATATTTTAAAACTTATGCATGGAAGGAGGATTGGTAATATTCACGAGGACCTTACTTCATTTTCATCGAAATCTATTTTTTTAATCCTTAACAGGGATTCGACATCTCTCTCTTTTGTATCCATAAAATGCAAGGCATATGCAAGGCATATTCGGGCATATTCGAATATGCAAGCCGAATATGCAAGCCGAATATGGCCGAATATGCAAGGCATATTCGGCCAATAAACATTTCAGATTCAGACAATTTTATTAATACAAAACAACTCAATATGAAAACAATCTGATACGCTGAATCTGACGGTGTGATTTTCATAAAATTCTTTCACTTGTAGGGGATGTTTCCCCCCTCTTTAAAAATCAGGTAAATTTTCTCAGGCTCGTAGCCATTGATGACTAATACTAAACTTAATAAAATTTATATATTTAGAATCATCATTATAAGCCCATTCTTTTGATACATTTATTGACATCAAAATTCCGTTTTTAAAAGTTTCGATTACTATTGAGCCGTATCACTTGTTTTTTTTATTGTTATTTTTTATTACGTATATGAGGGGGTTCTCCCCTTAGTCAATACCACGTTCCTTACGTTAAAAGTTAAAATTTTTTAAATTCACAAACCCCTGAGTCACAAAGGCCGTTTAATTAGAATAGATAGCTCTTTTGAAAGCACTAAAAAAAAACTGTAGCATAAAGAGCGAGGTATTGACTTGGGGGAAAATCCCCTCATATACTTAATAATTTATGTTCGTTTTAAGTTCTAATGTTGCTTCTTACTTTCAGTTGAAAAAACTTGTTTTTTTTTTATTTAATTTCTGATCGTTTTTTAAATAATGCTTGGAAATCCGGCGCCCCCTTCATAGAAATGTCCCTTACCCGAAAGAAACATCTTCCACGGAAAGATTCTCCCGAGTAACCCCCTCCTCCAGCCCCCCCCCCACCAGAAAAAAACCCCTCCTGAAACGTCTGTATACTTCCCAATAACCAATACTATATGTAAATGATGGGCAAAGTTCGAAACTTGCAGCCCTTCCACTTGGGACTGTGGGGGGTTAAGTCATCCTTAGAGACATAGTTTTTACATTTTTCGAGTAGGCTGAACCAAATGGCTATCTCAAAATTTCAATCAAGTGAGTTTGGTAAAAAAATGATCGTGGAAGTGGGTCTAGCTACCCTCCAGTTTTTTGGTCATTTAAAAAGGGAACTAGAACTTTTAAGTTCCGTTTGAATGAGCCCTCTCACAATATTCTATGACCACTGGGTCGAAACGATCACCCCTGAAAAAAAACACGCATTGTGATCTTTCTTCGAGCAAAAATGCAAATTTCCACCTCTTTGCAGATAGGAGCGTGAAACTTCTTTATTAGGGTTCTCTGATAAACTGAATGTGATGGTGTAATTTTCGTTCAAGTTAATTAAAAATGCAAAATTCCACATTTTTGCAGATAGGAGTTTGAAGCTTCTTTAATAATGTTCTTTGATAAGCTGAATCTGATGGTGTGATTTTCTTTAAAGTTAATTCAAAAAATTTGCAATTAAAACAAAATTTTATTGTTTAAAAGAAATTGAGTTGTGAGAAAGTCAAACTTTAAAGAGCGAGGCGTTGAGGAGGGGACAGCCCCTTTCATATACGGAATAATTTCTGTTCGTTTTAAGTTTCAACGTCGTTCCTTACTTTCAATTAAAAAACTTTTTCAATTTCATTTGTGAACGTTTTTGAATTAATGCAGGTTTTGATTTTGGCTCACCGTGCATGAATAATTAAAACGAAATTTGCATATTAATTTTACTTTTATTTGGTTAAATGGCTTTCTCGAAACTTGTTGAATTTTATTTACGAACGTTTTTATTAGTAATAAATATACGTACCTTACGAATTAACCTACGTAACGAACTTCTTTATTCATATATTTTTGATACGTATATTAGGGGGTTTGCCCCCTAGTCAATACCTTGCTCTTTAAGCTAAAGTTCGAATTTTGTTCCAATTCTTTAAAAATGACCCCTTAATCACAAAGGCCGTTAATTAGAATAAATAGCTCTTATGAAAGTACTTAAAAATCTTTGGCTTAAAGAGCGAGGCATTGACTAGAAGGTGAACCCAATCATATAGCTAATATTTATTTGTTCGTTTTAAGTTTTGATTTTGCTCCTTACTTTCAGTTGAAAAACTTGTTTTTTTATATTTAATTTCTGATTTTTTTTTAAAATAATGATGGGAAATCCGGCCCCCTTCATAGCAATGTCCCTTCCCCCATGAAAACTTCCTTTATGAAAAGATACTCCCATATAACCCCCGACCCACCCCCACCCCCCACTACCAGAAAAAATTCCCCCTGAAAACGTCTGTATACTTCCCAATAACCAATACTGTATGTTAACATTGGGTAAAGTTCATAACTTTCAGCCCTCCCCCTGGGGCTTTGAGGGATTAAGTCATCCTAAAAGACATAGTTATAATATTTCCGACCACGCTGAACAAAATGGCTATCTCAAAATTTTGATCGGGTGACTTTTGGAAAAAAATGAGCGTGGGAGGGGGCCTAGTTGCCCTCCATTATTTGGTCACTTAAAAAGGGCACTAGAACTTTTAATTTCCGTTCCAATAAGCCCTCCCACAATATTCTAGGACCACTGGGTCGATAAGATCACCCCTGGGAAAAAGAAAAAAAAAAAACACGCATCCGTGATCTTTCTTCTGGCAAAAAATGGAAAATTCCACATTTTTGTAGATAGGAGCTTGAAACCTCTACAGTAGGGTTCTCTGATACGCTGAATATGATGGTGTGATTTTCATTAAGGTTCTATAACTTTTAGGGGGTCTTTCTCCCTTTATTCGAAAATCAGCCAAATTTTCAGTTCTGTATCTTATGGTCTTTAAATATGACATTAAGTAATCAAATTAAAAATTAAATATTACTATTAATAAATACTACTAAAAAAGAAGAAAATTGAGAATGGAATTTATAAGGCCAAAAAAAATACTGGATGCAACGAAACGAATATTTCGAGTAGACAACTGGTTCTCTTATTCAGCAAAATTAGAAAAAAGTCCAACATTGTCTTAGCAAAAATGAGAGTGATATGGACCAGAAAAAACTGATCAAATAAAAAGACAAAACAAACAACATGGATATCAAACAAACAAAAGACCCAAATTGAAAGAATTTAAAAGCTAACAAGGCAGGATAAAATAACAGGTAAAAAAAATTCAAAACAAAATATTGAGAAAATATTGTTGGTTAATCAAATAAGCTTTCTTCCGAACAAGATATATGATTGTAAAACAAACTTGGTAGAATGCTCCCCATAAGTATAACGAAGATAATTTCGTAAACCACATTGGCTTGCCATTACAAGAAATCAAAGGGAAGAAAAGCGAAAATGGAGTTTATAAGGCCAACGAAAATACTAGATGCAAAAAACTGGATATTTCGAGAAAACAACTGCTTTCCTTCTACAGCAATAGAGAAAGTCTAAAAAAACAAAATCAAGTTCACAGTTTCTGAGCAAAAACGGAAGTCATTTAGACCAGACAAAGGGGAATAAAATAAATATAAAGACAAAAACAAGCAACGTAGATATCCAAATGAAACAAAACCCAAATTGGAAGAAATATAAAGCTAACAACGCGGAATAAATTAACATGTTAAAAAAAAAAATTCATAATAATTGATGGACAAAATATTGTTGATTAATCAAATTAGCTTTCTTCCTAGCAAAGGATGTGAATGTATTCGTTTATACCCATTTTGTTGTATCCAGTATATTAGTTGGCCAAATAAAACTCCATTTTCACTTTTTTTCTCTTTTTTTTTGTATGATACCGTTATCATGAACATAATATGGAGCCATTGGTGACTGAAATGGACGTTATTAAACCAAATATTGCCATTAAAGTAATCCTACCCCGTCCACCCGCCTCAAAAAAACTTTCTATGAAAGTTTTAAATTGCTCCACAAGCCGTGAGGTAGAATAAGGCTTACAACTATAGTTATAGGTTTAAAAATGCTAAATTAAGAGGAAAGAAATCCTTCCTTGAACCGTTATCTTCTTTATCCCTTTTATTTCCTTTGTCCATCAACACGCCTAAGACACTAAATATTGATTTTAGTTAATAGGCGCAGCTTAAACCAAAAAAGGGATATATCCTCAAAATTTTACTTTTTACCGATGGAGTAAAAGTTCAATATCCGGCTCAGACCCGTGATCCTTAGATTAGGAGTCTAATGTTCTACGCTCTAAACTAGCCGTGATTTTCGTAAACAGGTTTCCTTTAGCGTCAAAGGCACTTACACTTATAAAAAGAAAGCTAGTCACAATAAAAACATTTTGTTTTCAAATAACTTTTCAAATTTTTTTTTATATTTCATATTTATTACTTTTATTATAACTAGGAAATATCACAAATCTTATTAGAGTTCCAACATGTACATCTCATGTCCAAAGGAGAAAGACAAGTGGATGCCCAGCAAAGAAAGATAATCAATTGACCTAATTCTTGATGGAGAACTTTCTGGGAAGAATGACTGGGGGACAATATTTAGCAAATGATTCCTTTGACTGAATTGGATAAAAATAATGATCCGACATCTGAAGGAATTACTTATCCTCTTTCAAAGCAAGACAAATTGCAGATCCCCCTCCCATTTTTTTCTAATGATCGATTGCAGAAAAATGCAGTAATGTAAAGCTTCATATAAATAGTTTCATGAGTATCAAAGAGAGAAAATTAAATTTGTAGAGAGAAAATCAAAATTTTCCTCAAGAGCTACAGTAACATACCAATTAGATAAAGTAAAATATCAATCAAACAGTTCGTCGTAACGAACTTGAACGACCCGGCTCAATAGTAACCGAAACCCGAAAAACGGAATTTTGATACCAATAGATACATCAAAATAATCAAATTTTTATGCTAATTTCCAATATATAAATTTCATCAAGTTTAGTCTGACCCATCATAAGTTACGCGCCTGAGAAAATTTGCCTAATTTTCAAAAAAGGGGCGAACATCCCCTAAGAGTCGTAGAACTTTAATGAAAATCGCACCATCAGATTCAGCGTATTAGAGAACCCTACTACAGAAGTTTGAAGCTCCTATCGGTAATAATATGGAATTTTGTATGTTTTGCCAGAAGAAAGAAACTTTATTTTTAAAACAGTAAAAAACTTCAGCGGGGCACTGAGGAGAGGACAGCCCCTTTCATATACGGAATAATTTCTGTTCGCTTTAAGTTTCAATGTCGCTCCTTACTTTCAGTTAAAAACAATTTGTTTTTTTATTTAATTATAGTAAAATTTAACTTCAGGACTAACTTTCAAATCTTTGTTTGCAACCATTATTTACTGAACTTGTTTCAATCAGAAAGTATCACCAATATTAGGAGTTCCAACACTCGCACCTCTCTTGTCCGACCAGTATTGGAAGTCGCACGAAAATAAAACAGTAAAAGTCGTATTTTAATTTTTTCATTGGGAAATGGCAACGGACGTTGCTTAAACCAAGAGTAAATTTGTATAGAAATTAATCATTCAAACTGGACATTAAGGAGACACGGAGGCATCACGATCTTCCCTAATCCCTCCCCTTGAATATGTTTTACCTTTTGTGAGGTGAAAGTCGCTAAATTCATTGCAATGTTAATTTTCCTATGCTATGAAAATAGATCTTGCTCTCTGACTCGACATACCAGCACAATGAAATTTTGCACAAGTGATCTTTGAAAAACGATCTAAAATTTTTATCTGATTAAATTCCAAGGAAAAAGAAAAAAAAATCTAATGTGAAACCTGGTAACTTTTTTTTAAAAAAGGTCTGGAGTCTAGGAAAAGGAAAATTTGAAGCAATCGAAAGTACTATAAATTCAAAAAAAACTTTTAAAATTAATTGGCCGGATTGAAAATTCTATATTCTTTTAATTTATTCCTCCACAACTGTTTTTGTGTTTTTATATTTTGGACTCTTGCATGCCTTGGATAAAAGCGAAAAAGTCGAAATTAACTTCAAATTGTAGCTCTTTTTTTATTTAGTTTATTCCAAACTTCTCAGCTTTCTAATCCGATTCGTTAATTTTATATATATTTATAAATAAAACTAATTTTTTATTCTTTTTCTTCTGTCCTACATAACCCCACTTTACACCCTCTGGCTGGAAACATACACGAGGCTAGGACAGGTCATACTTGCGTTTAATTGACTACTTGTCTTTAATTGGAGTTTGTCCGCTGAGAGAACCACATATAGTCTAGTCGCTAAGTCAAAGGTTCGTGCAAATTTGAAGAAAAGTGTGAAAGTTGGTCAACAGGGGCAGTTTGATGTGCTCTTTCGAATGAGACTGGGACACAAGCGATCCGACCATCTAAGAGGGGGAAACAGGGAGTAAAAGTCACCCAAAAGAGGGAAAAGCAAAAAAAAAAAAAATTCTTTTTCCCTATTTTACCTTGATATTCGGTGTGTATACTCGGTATTAGAAAGAAATTGAAGCAGTGATGGAAAATGAAGTGTCCCACCATCAAAGGGAAGGGTTGTGTGTGTGTGGGGGGGGGGGGAATTCACCTAACAGGGGGGAAACGGGAAATACTTGTTTTTGCCTATTTCAAATTGGTATTCGGTTTGTTTATTCTATCTTATATAGTCACTGATTTAATGCCATGGCGAAAATGCAGAGGATGTCCTGGGAGGGGGGAAACAGGGGTAAATATTTCTCCCGGGGGAAATACTAAAGAAGGGAAATTTCTGATCTGCTGTCTCTAAGTTTGTTCTTGCCATTTCAGGAGGCATTCTCAAGATCGAGTGGTACAGTATTACATCCTAAATTCTGAATAGGGGAAACTGGGGGGGGGGAGGGGAAAATGCCAAAATGAGTTTCTTTTCAATTTTGCTGCGGCGGTTATGATTACTTTACCGGGAGTAGGTGACAAACACTGGAAAAAAAACCCGGATGACAGCTGTGACGCGCAAAACTACGACTGCCTCCCTCCTCATTCCCCCTCCTTTAAGAGTTAAATCCACTACCATACATTTCGTTTAAAGATATAACTTTAATCACTGAAGGAAGAAATAAAAAAAGGTAAAAATAAGAAAAAAAGAAAAGCGGCACGCAGTTGGTGCCCTGGTTCAGCAGCCTATTCGTTGCTGGCGACAGATCTGTAGCATGCTGCATTATGGGCATACAGATCAACGCACAGTGGTGAAGCCTTCATGCACTTGCATGGTGGCTTGCAGGCTTTCTTGCAGCCACATTTGACCAGATCTTTGCACGCCTTGGAAGCCTCGGGTAGCGTCGTCTAGACAGGATGCCACTCATCATTTGCCAGCTTTCATCCAAATTCAGAGGGGGAAGGCGGATTCTGAATGGGGTCGGCTGCTGTTTCCCAAATTTGGCCAGCCTGAAAGTGTGCACGTCTGGTGTGCTGAAGTTGGCGTCGGATCTTGGTGGGATGCGGTCAATCTGCCGTCCCTTGGCAACAAGCACTTTCTCGCTTTGTCAACACCCTGGACTTTGCTTGTCCGCTCATAGCATAAAACTACAAATCTCTCCAGTAGCTCTTACGTTTGCGGTCTCGTAGCAGACGACAAATCCAAGAACGTGTCAGTTGCATCGGGATAACTTCTCCCGACATCAAAGGCTTTCTTCTTTCAAATGCCAGAAAAGGAAGATACTGTATCGCAGCCTGTAAACGCGTGGAAACCAGGCAAAGCTTTTGACTTTTGGGGCCTGTAAATGGGAAAAAATCCTAAAAAACGAACCTGTTTCTCCCACAACAAGTTTAAAAGACTATTTGACAACCTATACAGACAGCAAGCCAAAGGAATAGCAGACCGCTGTACCAATTTACGAGGAGATATGATCTTTAAGGTTGTGTGAGGTGTTATGGGGACAGGTGGAGGATACACCACGCTACCTGAAATACTGGACGTCTTAGGCATCTGCCCTATGTCAAAAGAGACTTTCATGAAAACTGAATCGGCAATTGGCACCACATGGATGGAAACGTTGACGGAAATCTATTGGATTTTCTATCGGACTATAGTAGTGTGTGACGGGGGGTGAAACAAACGCAGCAAGGGCCATGACTACACAGTCAAAGGTTGTGTAGGGGTCATTATTGACGCTTTCACCAAAAACTATTATATGTGGGGATAAAGAATAAATATTGTTATATTTGCTTCAGAGCTGTGAAAAAGGGCAAAAATCCCGTCAGTCATGTAGGCTTCATGAACTAAAAGGGTCCGTCTAAAAGTATGGAGACAGACATTCTTGTTGAAGCTTTTCGCATTAGTGAAGAGATGCACGGGTTACAATATCTTCGGTACATTGGTGACGGAGATTCTAGTGGTTTTTTTTTTTATAGACTTAAGCAAAACGTCCCGTATGGCTCCCGTATGGCTCGCTTATTGAATAAGAAGAATGTGCTAATCGTGGTGCAAAAAACTATACGAATACGGCCACGAAAAAGGCCTCCACGGCCTTTTAAAATCTTCTTTCATGGCACAAAATAGCTTAGAGGAACAGGCTGTTTGAACTGTCAGCGTACAACAAAAAACTATGGAAACAAACCCTCGGCTGAGTGAAACTATACGAATATCTTTTGTCTCAGAGCAGTTCATCACCTAACACAAAGCACCGTGGATGCTATACTTCCAAGTTCGCTGGTTTCAAAAGATGTCCTTATTTTTAAACAATAGAATTTATTTTGAAGAAGTTTTATGTCTTTTTTAGTGTACTCTATCTTTGAGCCTATCGGCTTTTTGTTGGATTAAAAACATAATTATTACCACTAGTATTGTACTCTTGTAATAGATTCAATTTCTGATACGCAATGTTAGCCACGATCAAGCTAGTATCCAGACCCCTTCATTCAAATCCTCGGTCTTAGGATAGAACCGTTATCGATAGATTTTTGATAGAAACATCAGATCTCTCACAGCTTTTGTTGTTTACTATTCATTGAAAATATATCGCTGCTCCATTGGCAACGATGGTTCTAGACGTTTACCCTCCAAAACATAACCCAAAATATATCTTCGCTGACAAAAAATTATTCCCGAAAAATCCCCCCCCCCGGCAGAGAACTCCCCCGCGAATAATGTTCGCAAGTGTCCCAATAACAAACACTATCTGTAAGCAATGGACAAATTACAAAATTTAAAAAGGCACTTGAACTTCTATAATGGGGCTCTATGATTTTTTGTAGTTAGGGAGGGAGGGAGATACCTCAAAGGGTGCACTTTGATGTAAAAAAATCCCAGCTCTCATTGAGCCATCAGATAAATACAGAATTAGTTCTAACGGGAAGATGAGGAGAGGATGGAGGTAGAAATTGATGTATAATCCCCAAAGCCATTACCCGGATTTGTTTTGGGGGGAGGACGTATTTTTTCAGGGGAAGGGGGTACAAAAGGAACTTTAAAAAATGTGAAATTTATATATACTCCTTTATGATTTCTGGGAATATTTCTGGTCGATGCTTTTTTTATGAATGTAAACAGTAACATTAAACCCCGATATAAGCATAATTTATTCCGTATAGGATGAGGACTTCCCCTTCCTCATCCACACCGCCGCCTCAGGGGAGGGGGTAAAGTATAGTGGATCTGCATGGAAAATGTGTTAGGTACAATTATTCTGCATATTATGAAATAAGAATTGTTTTCTGATCTCGAACTGTCCAAATAATTTACCCCCCCCCCCATCCCTTATGTGCAAATATACAGCTCAAATGGTACTTGTGTATAATCTGAGTGCACACGCGAGAAGTGAAGTTTCGTTAATGCTAATGAAATAAAACAAAATAGGATGAAAATAGAATAGTTCAGCAACAAATATGGGCTATATATTTGCACATTAGAGGGGGAGGGGGGGTAAAGCATAGCATATATTAAATACGTAGGTAATTTTCAATTAGCTGGTACCCACGCGATAATGCGAAGATCAGATAGGATAAAAACCTGTTAGTCTGCAACACGCGAGACAGATACCCGGTACTAAAACAGGGGTATTAAAATAAAACAAAATAGGATACAAATATAATGGTTTAGGAACAAAATTATAAGATTTACAAATTACGATTATGCACCAAAAACGCTGTAATGTCCTGGGTTCTGTCTTGGGCAGAACACACTCTCTTTTTCTGTCTTTGGCAAATCCCAAATTGTAATTTCAACATACATGTTCATTCAATCACTTATCATTGCAGACAAACAAGTTTTTATCTGGTCTTCGCATTATCGTGTGGGTACCAGCTAATTGAAAAGTAGCAATACGTAACCTAATCTAACCTCACATAGCTACCTTTTAGTCCCCCTAAACCCCAAAAAATAAAGTTTAAATCTTTGAAACGGAGTGAGCAACATCTCACTGTGCAGTGGAAACCTGTTTATCAATAGCGGCTTTGAGATTTCGATGCGGTCTTTCTTTCGTGTGTACCCAGATTCTACACAAGTACCCCCAAATTATATACTTCCCATATAATCTGTCACTTGTCTTTGTCTTGTATCGCGCTAAGCTGAAAGAAACTAACGAAGAAACGGCTTTGTTCTCTAGTTTTACACAGTGTAAACCTGAGTGAGTGGCGAATAATACATAAGTGTCAAAATTCCTTCCCCCTACGGAAATTAAAAAACAAAACTCAAATAAAATTCTCAAATTTGGAAAGCCTAATATTCCACGGGGAGGGGGGTATCTTTCAGGTGCATTTTCCCCGGAGGGGGAGGGTGTAAACGCCTAGAACCATTTTATTAGTTACTCTTTTTTCCTTTTCAAATTATTAAAAACTTTCGGCCTTTTCAAGACAAGATATCTTTTCCAAGACAAGATTTGATATCTCCTCGAAGCTTGTCCTTTGCCTGCTGATTTGACAGGTGTCAATCCCTGTATTATTACCTCTGAAGACGTAGGTTTTTTATTATGATACCGGGTGTTTACTATTGACGGGTGATACTATTCCAGTTTTTGGCCTGTGACGTTGTCATCTGAAAGGCTGTCCCAATGAAACACCTACATTGGCCTTAAACAGAGCTAATAGAACCCTCAGAGGCGTAGGAAAATATAATGTATAAGATATAACTAATTGAACTTAATTTATAAGGAGTATCCATATATGCATGCAAATTCAGAATGATTCAAGTGCTTTCACATTGAAATACAAACGAACTTAAAAATTTGACTTTATCGATACTGCATACACGAGGCTCATATTTTGGGACTGTTTTCCCGCTTTTTTGAAAATCAGGAAAAATTTTCCAGACTCCTAGCTTTTGATGGGTAACAATAAACTTAATAAATCATATATATTTGGAATCAAACAATTCGTGGTATCTAACTGTAAGTGGGGCTCAATAATAACCGAAACGAGGTTACGACCCTGAGAAAATTTGCTTAGTTTTTGAAAAAGAGAAGAAAATACCCCAAAACATAATTTGATGCTTATGAACATTATACAATCGGATTCAGCATATTAGAGAACCCTACTGAAGAGGTTTCTAGCTCCTATATATATAAATGTGGAATTTTGCATTTTTTTTTCCAAAGAAAGATCATGGATGTGTGTTTATTTCTATTTTGTTTTTGTATATTTTTCCCACGGGTGATTGTATCAAACCAATGATCTTAAAAGATTGGTAGAGGGCTCATTTGATCAGAAATCAAAAGTTTTAGTGCCCTTTTTGATTGAACAAAAATATTGGAGGGCAGCTAGCCCCCTCTCACGTCCCTTTTCTCCAAAGTCATCGGATCAAAATTTTGAGGTAGTCATTTTGTTAAGCATAGTTGAAAAGTTCAACAACAATGCCTTCGGTAATAGCATGGCTCCCAATAGCCCCCGGGGAAAGGGCTGTAAGTTACAAAATTTACCCATTGTTTACGTATAATATTTTTCAGCGGGGACGGAATTGTCCAGAGGGAATTTTACCAGGTTGGGTATTTTACGTAGAAGGAAGTTCCCACGGAAAAGTTTCCCGTGAGAATAAGGATTTTTTGATGAAGGGGAGCCTGATTTACCAGCATTGTCTGAAAAACGATCAGAAATTACATAAGAAAACATGTTTTTTTCTACTGAAAGTAAGGAGCAACATCAAAACTCAAAACGAACAGAAATGGTTCCGTATATGACGGGGTTGCCCCCTTTTTCAATACCTTGCCCTTTACGCAAAAATTTGGCTGTTTTTACCAATTTCTTTAGAACGACTCCTGAAACACAAGGGCTGTGAAACACAAGGGGCTTTTTTAAAAAGTGCTAAAAATCTTTAATGTGAAGAGCAAGGTATTGAGATGGGGGACAACCCCGTCCTATACGGAATAATTTCTGCTTGTTTTGAGTTTAAGTGTTGCTTCTTACTTTCAATTGAAAAAAAACTTGTTTTCTTTAACCTAGTTAGCATAAATGGCCCAATTCTTTTAATGTGTCTGTTGTTATCAAGATTCCATTTTTTTAGAGTGTCGATTATTATTGGGCCAAGTCAATCCTTGTTTAAAGTTCGTTATCACGAACTATTTGATAATTATATGACTTCAGTTCTGCCTTTTAGGCTTTAAATTGGTTATTTTATTAAAAAAAATGGTTCTTGAAAAATTTCATTTTAATTAATATAATTAAAGAACCAATCTTACTAACTCATGCTCAGTGTATTTATTTTCTATACAAGTTATTTTTTAATAATGAATATTTTCGATTTTATCAATGAGTCGATTTCTATTCCCCAAAAATAATCAATTATTATATCCCAGTATCAAGCATGTCTCGATACCTACAAAGGAAGTTCCTTGCCTAGATAGGTCTTCCCTTGTCAAAAGACCGTAACAATTGGGAACCTAGACTGTATTTCCGATCGATCAGGACGATAATATAAGGGAAAATAGCTGATAAGAAGAGGAAGGGAATTCCTTGTTATTTCACAGAGAGTCAATGTGTGCTTAAGTTCAATATTGTGTCATAATTACGGTGCATAGGAACTAAAAAATTGCACAAAAAGTAAAATTGACAAATCTATAATATTACTGGTAATACGAGCTAGACTATCAGCCGGGTATACCTATATTGTAGTTGTATTTAGTTTATAAATCTAGAAGCAGTTTTATCGGCTGGGTGTGTTGTCACTAATTTCGAAATAAAATGTTTTTCTTGGGGTTTATTAGCGCCGAATAGCTTTCAGTATTATGGTACTATTGTTTTTTTTTTCAGAATCTGCTTTAATTTGAGCTTCATGTAGGCTTTTAGTAGCCTTAGAATTGGAAGAAAAAAAAAACACATGAAAGCAATAATTTTAGAATTTAAACTTTGGAAATGACTTCGCAAGGAATTTGTTAACAGCATTTTGAGAAAGACATTTAAAAAAAAAGAAATATGAGAAACAATGTACTTGAAAAAGGACTTCGGATAAAATCCCGAAATGCCAATGCTACGACTACTACTAATGACTCTTGAAGCACTGAGCCACCTGAGCCGGACACAGCTGTACATACTACTCCACCCTAATCTATTCAAAGCTTCACTCTTTACCCTCACCAAAGAAGCTAACCTCTTCCCATACCATTCGAGGACGAATTGATTTTCGTTTAGTCCTAAACAGACGGTCAAAAAGCAAAATAATTTGGTAATCTTTTAGTTTCGAAATGTTTATATTATTTAAATTATTCAAATTGTTTAAGAAAAGCCTTAAGAAAAGTACTGGATTCAACTAGCGGAGGTCGAGACATATAACTTCTTCTCAAACCTACAAAAAGCATTTAAGGCGGCTTAGAACTTGACAGTAAGAAGTCTCCAGAATCTCCAGTTGAATGGAGGATATGTGCAACCCTGGATCAGTTTTGGTCATTTTTTGAGTTGCGTTTGATTTAACAGAACTTAGTTAAATAACAAGTCTACTTCTTTCGCTTTTGGGGTTTTATTTGCCAGAAATTGAATTAAGAAAGTTTACCAGGCTTTTCAAATACAACAGACAGTTTGGCAGAAAATTTGAAGTTGCTATAACGTGAGCCGTATAAGACATTGAGAACAGAACATCTGACTTAGGAAGGGGAGGCCTGAAACAGTAAAAACAATGAAGTAGACTGAAATCATCTTGGCTAATAAGAAATCAAACCTTTTTGTGAAAATTTTACACCTCATGTTTCCTTTACAAGAAGACAATTAAACTCCAGCATTAAATTATTGCCATTGAGTGAGAGCTTTTAAAAAACAGCTGCACCACTCAATCTGGGAAGTCTTAAATATATCATCATATTTTGCAAGAGCCAAGACTTTTACCATAGCGGCAAGCATAAGCTGTCGAGTTTGAATTTCCTGCCAAAAAGTCTGTAGGTATCTATGAACGAAAAAATATTAACAGTAGTTTCGTAGGAAACTTTTCAGTTACCTAGAAACTTGTTCGAAAAAAAAAGTTCAAAGTTAACTAAGAATTGAAAAAAAACCGCAAAATCTGCTTATTATGTTAACTAATGAAGTAAATTGAACTCTGCCTTTCCACGCATAGCATTAATCATCTATGAATAAGAGTCGACTTTCTGCACAAGTAATTTTGAGCCCGTGAAATCCGACTCATTATATATTCTTGCCTAAAAATAAAATGACTACGAAGGGGCTTTTAGAATTATGATTAGAAAATGTTTTGCCTTTTCAGGATTTAAAGAAAAAGTAAAAAAAAATCGTGAAATATAAACCATTTCAAGAAAGAATTAGAAGAAGCAAAAAATGATCTAGATCGAAAAATCAAAATTCTAATTAATAAAATAGAAAAATAATAACCATAATTACATTTGAAAGCAATTGAAAAATATGTAAGGTACGTAACAATATAACAAGACATAACGTCAGCTTTACTCTTTAAATAAATAAATAAATATATTATTTATACACTATATATTTGATTTGTTATTTTTTTACGGTCAATATAGAATTACAGAAAACCACGATATAAATGATCAGACGGAGAAAAAAAAATGAAAAAACAGATGGAGCACAAAAAAAGCTCAAGATACTAATTCATCTGACACAAACAAAACAAAAGCACAAACATCAGAAACAAATGCCGACTACCAATGTAAAACATTAGCCCACGGGTGGGACTTGACGGATAAATTTTATCGGTCAATTTGCGACAAAACCAGTAGTGATAGTGTAGGGAATATGAACCCTACAAGGAACCCTACGCCTGAGACACGAATACACAGTACAGTTTGAACGGTACATTGACTTACCGAGGACAGTGAGCTATTACTATGAACGATACATGAGTTACCAGACGGGTTGCAAAAAGCAACCGATCCCTTTATATTATAGACCTATAAAGTGATCAACCATGTTTGAAACTATGGACGAGATTGTATAATGCAATCAGACTGCTTTAGATGATATACAAGAATCTGGTTGCAGTTAACAACTAATGTTTTTGAAAAAGTGTAATTACTTGCAGCTTCAAAAGCCAAATTAAACTTCCGTTGGTTAAGAATGCGTCACGGGTAATTACAGAACTGTGAATGATGAAAAGTTGTATCATTTTGCGTAAAAGATAACTCTAATTGCAAAACAGGGCATAGCATTTGCGAATTGGACTGTATGAACGATATTAATTGAATAATAGGAAAAAAGAGCTAGATAACATTTGCGAATTGGATTGTATGAAGGTGGAAAAAAAAGGGTTAAACTGATTGGCAGTTAAGGTAACCCCTCGGGGTTGTTAACTTATAGCTTATTTATTATAAATTTGGAATACCATAAATCTATGAAAATGGTTAACAATGATAAAATGGTCTTGTGACTTGACCTAGCTTTACTTCTTCGATGTGTTCTGTATAATACACAAGTGGCGTTTGAACATTGTTGTCAATTTAAAATAGAGTCTAACGTTATAGTATACTAAAAATTTGATATTAAGAGAGATGTAGATGGCAAGAAAAGAATTTTAATAAAGAAATTCAGAACAATCCATAGAAATCCTTACAAATCAAGTAGTGAGGCGTATATGAGTATGAACCGTCAAGGATCATAAGCACGAATGACCCTAACCACCAGGGACCTCAACCCCAAAAGGTCCCCAATTCCCCAAAATCCAAAGGACCCCTCCCCCCAACTTTTTGGCCCCCCTCCCCTCATTTTTTTTAATTTGTTTTTTAAGTTTTTTTAAAAAAAAATTTATTATTTTTTTAACATGATATATTTTTTCAACTTTTTTTTACATCTCTTAGAATGACATGAAACAAACTTAAAACATAAGAAATTCACATTTAATATTTTCCAACTTCTAAATGGGAATGATATAGATATGTGTATCGCGACTTTTACTATTAGAAAATATTGTTTGTAGTAGCACTTGTTTTTTATTGTGCTAAATTTTTTCTTGGACTTCAAAATTATTCAACTTTTATTTCTTTTTTTTTACCTATCTTAAAATGACATGAAATATGCTTATGGCTCTAACAGTTCTACTCTGTGCTTGCCCAGAGACACGATGCGGCTTCCCCCCCCCCCATTTTTTTGAATTTTTTTGAAGTTTTTTTTAACTTTTTATATTTTTTTTAACATGAGATATTTTTCCAACTTTTTTTACATCTCTTAGAATGACATGTAATATACTTAAAACAAAAAAATCACATTTAATATTCTCCAAATTCAAAATGAGAATGATATAGAAATGTTAGTCGTGACTTTTACTATTAGAAAAATATTGTTTGTAGTAGCACTTTTTTTATTGGACTAAATTTTTTTTTGGACTTCAAAATTATTCAACTTTTTTTTTCACTTATCTGAAAATGACATGAAATATGCTTATGGCTTTAACAATTGTACTCCTTGCTTGCTCAGAGACACGATGCGGCTTTCCCATCCCCTCCATCCATTTTTTTTATTTTTTTTGAAGTTTTTTTTAACTTTTTATAATTTTTTTTAACATTATATATTTTTTCAACTTTTTTTTACATCTCTTAGAATGACATGTAACATACTTAAAACATAAAAAAAATAATAGTTACAATATCAAGAGAGAACATGGTGAACTATTTTATGGAACAGATTCAAAATGTCCAAAGTTGATCATTGATATTAATAATGTATCATAATATATTTTGTATTAATTTTCTACATGGTGTTATTTCATTAAAAATATATTATGCATTACATTGTTATCTGTTTATTTTTTTAGAGTATGCTAGCATATCAAACGCTTAAAATGTCTATTAAATCATCGGAGATGTAAGAAAAGGAATTTGCATAAATCTATTGTCATACACATGGGATAATATCGACAAAATCTAAGTATTAGAGTGAATAAATTTTTTCTATTAACATCTTTTACAGATACATTGGATAAAATTGACTAAATCTAAGTTTCAGATTGAATAAATTCTTTATCAACATCCTTTCTCAGATACGTTGGATAACATTGTCAAAGTTTATGTATTAGAGTGGATAAATTTTTTATCAACTTCCCTTTGTTTGATACAACAGATAACATTCACAAAATTTGTGTATTAGAATGAATAAATTCCTTAGCATCATCCTTTGTCGGTTACCTCGGATAAAATTGAGAAAATCTGAGTATCAGAGTGAATAAATTTTTTGTCAATGTCTTTTTGACAGATACAATTGATAACATTGACCATATCTAAGTATCATAGTGAATAAATTCTATATCAACTCTTTTGTCTGATACATCAGATAACATTAGAAAATTTAAGTATCAGTGTGAATAAATTCTTTATCAACATGCTTTGTCAGATATGCTTGATATCATTGAGAAAATCTAAGTATCGGAGTGAATAAATTCTTTATTAATGTCTTTTGACAGATACGTTTGATAACACTGACATAATTCAAGTATCGAATTGAACAAATTCTTCATTAAAATTCTTTATCGATATCATTTGTCAGATACGTCGGATAACATTGACAAAATCTATGTATTAGAATGAATAAATTCTTTATCATCATTCGTTGTTGGATATGTCATTATGAAAAAATTGTAAGTAAGTAAGTAACAAACTCTTTCTTGAATTCAATTCTTGGATACTCAATACAGAAATTTAATTCAGGAAATTGTGAAAAAAAATTGAACAAATTCTTTATCAACATACTTTATCGATTGAATTCACTTCCTGGACAGACAATACAGCAATTTCAAAAAATTTAAGTATCAGAGTGACTAAATTCTATATCAACATCCATTTCTCGGATACATAGGATAAAATTAACAAAATCTATGTGTTAGAGTGAATAATTTTTTTTTATCAACATCTTTTGTCAGATACATCGGATAAAATTGACAGAATCTAAGTGTCAGGGTGAAAATTTGTTTTATATCAACATCCTTTGTCAGATTAATCGGATAAAATTGACAAAATGTAAGTACCAGAGTGAATAAATGCTTTATCAACATCCTTTGTCGGATAAAATTGACAAAATATAAGTATCAGAGTGATTAAATTCTATATCAACATCCTTTTCTCGGATACATAGGATAAAATAGACGAAATCTAAGTGTTAGAGTGAATAAATTTTTTTTTTATCAACATCTTTTGCCAGATACATCGGATAAAATTGACAAAATCTAAGTGTCAGAGTGAATAAGTTTTTTATATCAACATCCTTTGTCAGATACATCGAATAAAATTGAAAAAATCTAGATATCAGAGTGAATAAATGCTTTAACAACATCCTTTATCGGATATGTCAGATAAAATTGACAAAATCTAAGTATGAGAGTGAATAATTTTTTTTTATCAACATTCTTTGACAGATACATTGGATAAAATTGACAAAATCTAAGTGTCAGATTGATTAAATTCTATATCAACATCCATTTCTCGAATACATGGGATAAAATTGACAAAAGCTAAGTGTCAGAGTGAATAAATTGTTTTTTATCAACATCTTTTGTCAGATACAACGAATATAGTTGAAAAAATTTAAATATCAAAGTGAATAAATGGTTTATCACCATCCTTTGTCGGATATGTTGGATAAAATTGACAAAATCTAAGTGTCAGAGTGAATAAATTCTATGTCAACATCCATTTCTCGAATACATGGGATAAAATTGACAAAAGCTAAGTGTCAGAGTGAATAAATCCTTTATCAGCATCCTTTTTCGGATATCTTGGATAAAATCTAAGTATCAGAGTGATTAAATTCTATATCAAACATCGCTTTCTCGGATACATGGGATAAAATTGACAAAATCTAAGGATTACAGTGAATATTTTTTTAATCAACATCTTTTATCAGTTACAACGAATATAATTGGCAAAATGAAAACCTAAGTATTATGAAAAAATTGTAAGTAAATAAGTAACAAACTCTTTCTTGAATTCACCTCTTGGATACACAATACAGAAATTTAATTCAGGAAATTATGAAAAAATTAAACAAATTCCTTATTAACATTCTTTATCGATTGAATTCGCTTCCATCAACATTCTTTGTCAGATACAACGAATAAAATTGACAAAATCTAAATATCAGAGTGAATAAATACTTTATCAACATTCTTTATCGGATATGTCGGATAAAATTGACAAAATCTAAGTATCAGAGTGATTAAAATCTAAGTTTCAGAGTGATTAAATTCCATATCAACATCCCTTTCTCGGATACATGGGATAAAATTGACAAAATCTAAGTATCAGAGTGAATAAATGCTTTATCAACATCCTTTAAATGCATTATCAACATCATTTGTCGGGTATATCGGATAAAATTGACAAAATCTATGTATCAGATTGATTAAATTTTATACCAACATCCATTTCTCGAATACATGGGATAAAATTGACAAAAGCTAAGTCTCAGAGTGAATAAATTTTTCTTTAACCACATCTTTTGTCAGATAAAACGAATATAATTGACAAAATCTAAATATCAGAGTGAATAAATGCTTTATCAGCATCCTTTGTCGGATATGTTGGGTAAAATTTACAAAATCTAAGTGTCAGAGTGAATAAATTTTTTTATCAACATCTTTTGTCAGATACATCAAATATAATTGACAAAATCTAAGTATCAGAGTAAATAAATTCTTTATCAGCATCCTTTGTCGGATATCTCGGATAAAATCTAAGCATCAGAGTGATTAAATTCTTTATCAACATCCCTTTCTCGGCTACATGGGATAAAATTGACAAAATCTAAGTATCAGAGTGAATAATTTTTTTCCATCCACATCTTTTATCAGATACAACGAATATAATTGACAAAATCTAAATATCAGAGTGAATCAATGCTTTATCAGCATCCTTTGTCGGATATGTCGGATAAAATTGACAAAATCTAAGTGTTAGAGTGAATAATTTTTTTTTTCAACATCCTCTGTCAGATACATCGGATAAAATTGACAAAATCTAAATATCAGATTGAATAAATGCTTTATCAACATCCTTTGTCGAATATGTCGGATAAAATTGACAAAATGTAAGTACTACAGTGAATAAATTCATTATCAACATGCTTTGTCGGGTATATCGGATAAAATTGACAAAATCTAAGTATCAGATTAAATTCTAGTGGCGCCACTCTAAGTGAACCTGAATTAACCTAACTTTTTGTATATCTCTCTCACTATGACTGTGTGTCTGAGGGGGTGTGGTGTCATCTATAACCGGTCTAACCTAAATTCAACGTAACGAGGCATGAAGTCAAAATGAATAGAACTTCGATTTTATGACTGTTATCTGATGTATCCGATAAAAACTTTGAAAACGAATTTATTCATTCTGATACTTAGGTTTTGTCAATTTTATCCGATGTATCTGGCATATGATGTTGATAATGCATTTAAAGGATGAAAGATGTTGATAAAGATGTTGATAATAAATTTATTCACTCTGGTACTTAGATTTTGTCAATTTTCGAAAAAAAGATGTTGATAATGAATTTATTCACTCTGGTACTTAGATTTTGTCAATTTTATCCAACATATCCGACAAAATGATGTTGATAAAGCATTTATTCAATCTGATGCTTAGACTTTGTCAATTTTATCCAATGTATTCGAGAAAGGGATGTTGATATAGAATTTAATCAGCCTGATACTTAGATTTTGTCAATTTTATCCGATATACCCGACAAATGATGTTGATAATGCATTTAAAGGATGTTGATATAGCATTTATTCACTCTGATACTTAGATTTTGTCAATTTTATCCCATGTATTCGAGAAAGGGATGTTGATATGGAATTTAATCACTCTGATACTTAGATTTTGTCAATTTTATCCGACATATCCGACAAAGGCTGTTGATAATGAATTTATTCACTCTGGTATTTAGATTTTTTCAATTTTATCCCATGTATCCGAGAAAGGGATGTTGATATGGAATTTAATCACTCTAATACTTAAATTTTGTCAATTTTATCCGACATACCGGACAAAGGATGTTGATAATGAATTTATTAACTCAAGTACTTAGATTTTGTCAATTTTATCCGACATATTCGACAAATGATGTTGATAAAGCATTTATTCAATCTGATACTTAGATTTTGTCAATTTCATCCGATGTATCTGACAGAGGATGTTGATAAAAAAATTATTCAACCTAACACTTAGATTTTGTCAATTTTATCCGACATATCCGACAAAGGATGCTGATAAAGCATTGATTCACTCTGATATTTAGATTTTGTCAATTATATTCGTTTTAAGTGATAAAAGATGTTGATAGAAAAAGTTTATTCACTCTAACACTTAGATTTTTTCTATTTTATCCCATGTACCCGAGAAAGGGATGTTGATATAGAATTTAATCACTCTGATGCTTAGATTTTATCTGAGATATCCGACAAAGGATGCTGATAAAGCATTTATTCACTCTGATATTTAGATTTTGTCAATTATATTCGTTGTATCTGACAAAAGATGTTGATAAAGAAAAATTTAGTCACTCTGACACTTAGCTTTTGTCAATTTTATCCCATGTATTCGAGAAATGGATGTTGATATAGAATTTAATCAATCTGATACATAGATTTTGTAAATTTTATCCGATATACCCGACAAATGATGTTGATAATGCATTTAAAGGATGTTGATAAAGCATTTATTCACTCTGATACTTAGATTTTGTCAATTTTATCCCATGTATCCGAGAAAGAGATGTTGATATAGAATTTAATCACTCTGATACTTAGATTTTATCACTCTGATACTTAGATTTTGTCAGATTTTAATCCGACATATCCGATAAAGGATGTTGATAAAGTATTTATTCACTCTGATATTTAGATTTTGTCAATTTTATTCGATGTATCTGACAAAGGATGTTGATGGAAGCGAATTCAATCGATAAAGAATGTAAATAAATAATTTGTTCAATTTTTTTCATAAATTCCTGAATTAAATTTCTGTATTGTGTATCCAAGAGATGAATTCAAGAAAGAGTTTGTTACTTACTCACAATTTTTTCATAATACTTAGATTTTGATTTTGTCAATTATATTCGTTGTAACTGATAAAAGATGTAGATAAAAAAAATATTCACTCTCATACTTAGATTTTGTCAATTTTATCCCATGTATCCGAGAAAGGGATGTTTATATAGAATTTAATCACTCTGATACTTAGATTTTATCCGAGATATCCGACAAAGGATGCTGATAAACCATTTATTCGCTCTAATACTTAGATTATGTCAGTTATATTTGATGTATCTGACAAAAGATGTTGATAAAAAAAATTATTAACTCTGACACTTAGCTTTTGTCAATTTTATCCCATGTATTCGAGAAATGGATGTTGATATAGAATTTAATCAATCGGACACTTAGATTTTGTCAATTTTATCCAATGTATCTGGCAAAGGATTTTGATAAACAAAATTTAATCACTCTAACACTTAGATTTTGTCAATTTTATCCCATGTATCCGAAGAAAGGATGTTGATATAGAATTTAATCACTCTGATACTTAGATTTTGTCAATTTTATCTGACATATCCGATAAAGGATGTTGTTAAAGCATTTATCGACTCTGATATCTAGATTTCGTCTATTATATTCGTTGTATCTGACAAAAGATGTTGATAAAAAAAGTTTTATTCACTCTGACACTTAGCTTTTGTCAATTTTATCCCATGTATTCGAGAAATGGATGTTGATATAGAATTTAATCAATCGGACACTTAGATTTTGTCAATTTTATCCAATTTTTCTGGCAAAGGATGCTGATAAACAAAATTTATTCACTCTAATAAATAGATTTTTTTAATTTTATCCTATGTATACAAGAAAGGATGTTGATATAGAATTTAATCACTCTGTTACTTAGATTTTGTCAATTTTATCTGACATATCCAATAAAGAATGTTGTTAAAGCATTTATTCACTCTGATATCTAGATTTTGTCAATTTTATTCGATGTGTCTGAAAAAGGATGTTGATAAAAAAAACTTTTTCAATGTGACACTTAGATTTTGTCAATTTTATCCGATGTATCTTGTAAAAGATGTTGATAAAAAAATTATTTACTCTAACACTTAGATTTCGTCAATTTTATCCTGTGTATCCGAGAAAAGGATGTTGATATAGAATTTAATCAATCTGACACTTATATTTTGTCAATTTTATCCGACAAAGGATATTGATAAAGCATTTATTCACTCTGGTACTTAGATTTTGTCAATTTTATCCGATGTATCTGACAAAAGATGTTGATAAAAAAAATTTATTCACTCTAACACATAGATTTTGTCAATTTTATCCTGTGTATCTGAGAAATGGATGTTGATATAGAATTTAATCACTCTGATACTTAGATTTTGTGAAATAGCTGTATTGTCTGTCCAGGAAGTGAATTCAATTGGTAAAGAATCTTAATAAAGAATTTGTTCATTTTTTTTCTAAATTTCCTGAATTAAATTTATGTGTTGTGTATCCAAGAAGTGAATTCAAGAAAGAGTTTGTTACTTACTTACAATTTTTTAATAATGACATATCCAACAACGGATGATGATAAAGAATTTATTCATTCTAATACATAGATTTTGTCAATGTTATCCGAGGTATCTGACAAATGATATCGATAAAGAATTTTAATAAAGAATTTGTTCAATTCAATACTTGAATTATGTCAGTGTTATCAAGCGTATCTGTCAAAAGACATTGATAAAGAATTTATTCACTCCGATACTTAGATTTTCTCAATTTTATCAAGCATATCTGACAAAGCATGTTGATAAGGAATTTATTCACTCTGGTACTTAAATTTTGTGAATGTTATCTGATGTATCAGACAAAAAAGTTGATATAGAAATTATTCACTATGATACTTAGATATGGTCAGTGTTATCAAACGTATCTGTCAAAAAGACATTGAAAAAGAATTTATTCACTCTGATACTTAGATTTTCTCAATTTTATCCGAGGTAGCCGACAAAGGATGATGATAAGGAATTTATTCATTCTAATACACATATTTTGTGAATGTTATCTTTTGTATCAGACAAAGGGAAGTTGATAAAGAATCTATCCACTCTAATACTTATACTTTGACAATATTATCCAACGTATCCGAGAAAGGATGTTGATAAAGAATTTACTCAATCTGAAACTTAGATTTAGTCAATTTTATCCGATGTGCCTGACAAAGATGTTGATAGAAAAAATTTATTCACTCTGATACTTAGATTTTGTCAATGTTATCCCATGTGTATGACAATAGATGTATCCAAATTCTTTTTCTTACATCTCCGATGTTTTAATAGACATTCTAAACGTTTGATATGCTAGCATACTCTAAAAACAATGAACAGATAACAATGTAATGTATCATATATTTTTAATAAAATAACACCATGTAGAATATTAATACAAATATATTATGATACATTATTAATATCAATGATCAACTTTGGACATTTTGAATCTGTTCCATAAAATAGTTCACCATGTTCTCTCTTGATATTTTAGCTATTGTTTTTTTATGTTTTAAGTATGTTACATGTCATTCTAAGAGATGAAAAAATATATCATGTTAAAAAAATGATAAAAATTCAAAAACAAAATGAGTTGAGGGGTTCGGAAAGCCGCATTGTGTCTCTGAGCAAGCATGGAGTACAATTGTTAAAGCCATAAGCATATTTCATGTCATTTTAAGATACGTGAAAAAAAAGTTGAATAATTTCGAAGTCCAAAAAAAAATTAGTCCAATAAAAAAAAGTGCTACTACAAACAATATTTTTCTAACAGTAAAAGTAACGACTAACATTTCTATATCATTCTCATTTTGAATTTTGAGAATATTAAATGTGATTTTTTTATGTTTTAAGCATGTTACATGTCATTCTAAGAGATGTAAAAAAGTGGAAAAAATATATCATGTTAAAAAAAATAATAAAAAGTTAAAAAACAACTTCAAAAAAATTCAAAAAAATGGGGGGAGGGGGTGGGAAAGCCGCATCGTGTCTCTGGGCAAGCATAGAGTACAACTGTTAGAGCCATGAGCATATTTCATGTCATTTTAAGATAGGTAAAAAAAAATTCAAGTTGAATAATTTTGAAGTAAAAAAAAAATTAAAGTTGAATAATTTTGAAGTCCAAAAAAAATTCAGCCCAATAAAAAAAAGTTCTACTACAAACAATATTTTTCTTATAATAAAAGTCGCGATAAACGTATCTAAATCATTCCCATTTTGAAGTTGGAAAATATTAAATGTGAATTTCTTATGTTTTAAGTATGTTTCATGTCATTCTAAGAGATGTAAAAAAAAGTTGAAAAAATATATCATGTTAAAAAAATAAAAAAAAAAATGGGGAGAGGGGATCGAAAAGTCGAGGGGAGGGGTCCTTTGGAGTTTGGGGAATAGGGGACCTTTGGGGGTTGAGGTCCCTGGTGGTTAGGGTCATTGGTGCTTATGATCTTTGACGGTTCGAACTTATATACACCTCACTACTTGATTTGTAAGGATTTCTATGGATTGTTCTGAATTTCTATATTAAAATTCTTTTCTTGCCATCCAAATCTCTCTTAGTATCAACTTTTTAGTATATTATAACGTTAGACTCTATTTTAAATTGACAACACTGTTCAAACGCCGCTTGTGTATTATACAGAACACATCGAAGAAGTAAAGCTAGGTCAAGTCACAAAACCATTTTATCATTGTTAACCATTTTCATAGATTGATGGTATTCCAAATTTATAATAAATAAGCTATGAGTTAACAACCCCGAGGGGTTATCTTAACTGCTAATCAGTTTAACCCTTTTTTTACCACCCTCATACAATCCGATTCGCAAATGTTATCTAGCTCTGTTTTTCCTATTATTCAATTAATATCGTTTATACAGTCCAATTGGCAAATGCTATACCCTTTTCTACAATTAGAGATAGCTTTTAAGCAAAATGATACAACTTTTCATCATTCACAGTTCTTTAATTACCCGTGACACATTCTTAACCAACAGAAGTTTAATTTGGCTTTTGAAGCTACAAGTAATTACCCTTTATCAAAAACGTTAGTTATTAACTACACCCAGATTCTTGTATATCATCTAAAGCAGTCTGATTGCATTATACAATCTCGTCCATAGTTTCAAAACATGGTTGATCACTTTATAGGTCTATAATATAAAGGGATCGGTCGCTTTTTGCAACCCGTCTGGTAACTCATGTATCGTTCATAGTAATAGCTCACTGTCCTTGGTAAGTAAATGTACCGTTCAAACTGTACTGTATATTCGTGCCTCAGGCGTAGGGTTCCTTGTAGGGTTCATATTCCCTACACTATCACTACTAAAACCGCTTCTTCAGGGTTGGTAAGACTGTAGAGGCGCGTAACATACCTACTGCTTGTCCATGGTGGACCTAAGAGAAACTTATTTCAAAGTCAACCGAAGTAGCTGATCTTCCTCATTTATATACAATAAAAGAAAAAATTCTTATTATTGACAAAAGGTTTTTTACCTGTGTATTTATATCTTGCTTATGATTAGCCTATTTAGCCCTGAAAAAGAAAACGATATTACCGTAGGCTTGGATATCTAGGAAAAACCTTAAAAAAGGAAAATAAAAAGAATATTTGATCTTACCTTGAAAACCAAGACCATTAGGAGTCGGGGTGGAAAATAGCAGAAGGCGTTCTATAATCTGTTTAAGGGATATTTGTTTTGGTTTAGATACCTATTTTTATGTTTGTGTGTGGGGTGGGTCTGGGTCTGCCACTTGTTGCAAACATTTAATTACTCAGTAATTAACATATATTTAGTTATTATTTTTCCACTACTAGCTGTACTATTCTTTTTCATGAAGTTTATTTCTTTTCTAAAAAACGATAACATAAGAGATGAGATATTTATTTCAATAAATCACTATCGCAAGCCCCAAAGAGCCGAATTCAAATTTTGGAGTACAAAATATCACAAAAAACATAAAAACTTGAAAACTGGCAAAGAATGCCTAAACGACAAAGAAAAAATAAAAAAACAGAATGAATAATCATTCGTTAGTCACTAATTGAACAGGAAAATGTCAATTGAAAAGACAAGCAAATAAACGTTCAAATGGAGATAAATCCATTTATTTAGACAGTGCAAATAGGTACAAAAGTTTAGATATTTCGATTACATATACAGAGATCGTCATTAGTAGAAAAATTAAAGTATCAGAATTAAAACTAACTTATTTATACAAAACAAAAAATATTAACTTCCGGTTCATTCACTTGATTTTTGTCTAAGAGAGTTCAATAAAGAGGGTTCCAAAGGATCCCTAGTTTAAGATATTACGTCGAAAATGACAAAACTGGTCAAACGAAACTAAAAAAAATAAGATAATAAATATAAATAAAGGTGAAAGGGACAGTAAAAAAAAGGCTCAAGACAAGTGAATAAATACAAACAAAAATTAAATCCTGGCCTTGCTCCAATCACAATTTTTATTCTTTTTCGCTTGATATTTGTATTGTCTGTTGCGCTATACCATTTTCATAATTATAATGTCTTTTTTTCTATGACTAGGTCAATGACTATTTTTGTACTATACCATTTTCATAATTTATAATGTTTTTTTTCTATGACTAGGTCAATAACTATTTTTGTGCTATACCATTTTTATAATTATAATGTCTTTTTTTCTATGACTAGGTCAATGACTATTTTTGTGCTATACCATTTTCATAATTTATAATGTTTTTTTTCTATGACTAGGTCAATAACTATTTTTGTGCTATGCCATTTTCATAATTATAATGTCTTTTTCTCTATGACTAGGTCAATGACTATTTTTGCCGAAGCGAATGTTGAAGTTGATCTTCGTATGTTGCGTTCTTTTCGTGTATTGCGACCGTTAAAATTGGTATCAAGGATACCTAGTAAGTCTAGTGAAATAGGTGCAAGTGTGTGCTAGAAAAATAGAAAGTACAGTGTGAAGTAGTTTTAGGCAGAATAGTTGCTTTCTTTTCTTTGCAGTGATGAGTTTTCACTAAAATGGGTTTTTGGTACCCGGGTCGAAAATTGCAGCAGTAGCTTGGTAATCCTGAGATCCAAATGCTTCTAAAGTCGAGATAACAGCTTGGTAATTCTGGTTCTCTGAATTTTCTTTTTTAAAAAGTAGACAGTACATATCATTTCATGTTTTAGAAAAAATGGACACTTAATTAGTGATATTTTGACTTTTTCATTTAAGGTGTTAATTTTCTATTTATTTTTGTTTGTTATTGTGAAGGGGTGGGTAGAGAACTTCCGTTCCATATTTTAACACTTTTGGCAAGATCTTACCGGTACACTGTAGGCATGAAGGTACCATCCTGTCATCTATCTTATTTGGTTGATTTTCTTATTTACCATTATCAAAAATTGTTATCCCCAATTTATATACCTTTAATGTCGTTGGGTATAAGATTTAGCAAGCTGCTGAACCGAGTTTAAATTGAAGGAGGCTCAACCCGACTACCAATGAAACGACTTTAATTTTACCATCCAATAATTCTACATGTAGAAATAGAAAATGATGGTTTGAAAATAAATCAGATTCGAAACTTATTAGAAATCAGTCTGATAATTTGAATGTAAGTAAGAATTTGTTCTTCAGATGAATTACAATGCTTTATAATAATAATATTGAATGAAAAGTGATCAAATATTCAGCTTAAATAAGTTTGGCCAGAAGTAAAAAAAAACTAATCAAATAATTAATCATTCAGACAGCTATAGAAATTAAAATCCTGAAAATTTTAAAACATTGTTGTTAGAAACAAAATATGATGAGATAATTACTCTAAATCCCTTCTAATAAATTTTCTTTAGATTCATTTATAATTGTAACTGAATAATAGAACTATTAGTTTTTTAAATGTCTCATATTATTTTCAATGGTTAACTAAATTAACACTCAGCACTGTTCCAATATTTATTTTTGAAACAATATGTGCTGAAAATCCTCTAGCAAATTAGAATTTGAATTAAGTAATTAGTGAACATAATCAAATGATTATTTGAATGATCATTCAATAGTTACTTTTATCCGATCACCATTTGGAAAAGAAAAATGACAGCTTATTTAGAATCGGAAACCAATGTTACTTTTTAATTTGGCGAATTAGCCAACGAAAAAAACAACTAAAAACCCTACTTTTTCATAGCATCACTGGAAATGGAAAAGTGCAGACTGAGGAGTTCCTTCAATTAGAGGCGTAGTGTAAAATAATTAATGATACAGCCAGTGAGTATTTTTGGGGCTCAAACCAGCGGGATCAATTAGGAGAAATGTAGGGGAAAGACAAAATCTACTTTTTGAAATCTAGGGCTTGAGGGGGGCCTTTAAATTTTCTTAGAAAAAATACCAAAAAATTATTCTTTGAAATTTGGGGGACAGATGCCCCTTTTGACCCTCTAAATTGGCGCCACTGGCTTAAACCTTTAGTGAAAGACAAGGAACATAAACAATTGTTGCATGATAGCTCCCACCATGAAAGGATACAGTTCTTTCCCGAGGCAGAATATTAGTTATGTCTTTAAAATTGGAAATTTAATGTAGAACTAAAAAAGAATTAAACTAGTGCAGTCAATTATTCATCCAAATATAAGAAAATTATCAGAATGCTCAACTAAAAGAAAAATTTATATAAAATAATCAACAGATGTCATGTTTGTGTTCCGATAAAAGACCAAAATCTGATGAATGTCGATATTCAGCGGTGAAAGTCCAAAATAAGGATATATTCAAATATTTCGGACATACGCCAAGCGACCCCAACCAGCCATAGCACTTCCTGGCTGAAAGGCCGTACACCAGTAAGGCTGAAAGGCCGAAAGTCGGCTGAAAGGCCGTAAATCAGTACACCAGATTGGTATTTAGTCCAGTGCTTTATCCTTTAATTATGATGAGTGGCTTTTCAAACTTCATTCTTCTATATTTTTAGTCTCTAAACCTCGAGTTTTTTAGTGGCGAAGGAGAGGGCTATATTCACAGGGCAAAATATAAACAAAAGTATAAAGCCAAGTATATATAAAATTTCAGCTTATGGTTCTCCTCTCTCAGCTTTTATATATTTTTCTTAGTGATGCTATGATGAAAGACTTTTAAAACTTCAGTTACATAGACTTCTTGTCTCTAAAATCTGATGTGTTTTTAATGGGGAAGTACACGGCTTTATTTAGAGGGCGGTATACACAAATGCAAAATAAATATTTATAGAATTACCTCGCTTAGCTTTTATAGTTTTTCTTAGTAGTTCTATGATGAGTGGCTTTTACAACTTCTTCCTCGTACACTAATTGAGCTGTGACTTTTTATGCGGTTAGAAGACAGGGCTATCTATACAAAGTCAACCACATATATACAAATTTCAGCATACGGTTCTTCTCGCTTAGCTTTTATAGTTCTTTTTTTTTATTATTAGTGATGCTATAATGAGTGGCTAATAAAGACTTCAGCCTCGTAAATTTTAGTCCCAAAACTTCAAGTTTATGGTGGTAGGGAGGGGGGAGGTATTTTTTGCGGATATCAATATAGTGATTTTCTTTTTGATTAATAATAACCAAAAGATTTAAAACTGTAATACTCACAAAAAAAGGACGAATTAACGTAGAAAGGGTCGAAAAAAATTTCTTAGCCTTGAAATGACAAACTTGAATTCCAAACTTTCTTGCGAGGCTGAAGTTCAACTAGAACAACCTTAGATTAGTAATTCATGGTAAAAGGGTACTTACGCCTTATGATTACATTTTTTTTTCCATTAAGCTCATATATCTGGCTATAAAAATAAGGTCAAAAGTCAAAAATCGCTTAAGCCCTTTTGCCATAGCTGCATCGAAGCTAACACTTATCTCTTAGCCCCACAGACTCAAGAACAGCTTGAAAGGTAAGGAAACCAGTTATTACATTTATGCATTTTGAACTTCTAGGTTCGTAACTGTATTTGCAGAGGAGGAGCTGGATGTGGACTTAAGAACCTTACGTGCAATACGTGTGTTACGGCCCCTAAAATTAGTTTCTGGAATCCCTAGTGAGTAGAACCCTGCCCTTGTTATCAACCAAAGATACATATAAATTAATTCAGAACTGCCAATTGTTAATGCTTGTTTACCAATTAGGAGTTTCACAGGTCTCGATGTATTAGCCTATATATTGCTGTTAAAAAAAAATATATTTTCATAAAATTTTGGGATAAAAAAAAGTTTCCTGTCGAGTTATTTTTTACAATTGTCGTTAAAAACATTTTAAAAAGGAGTATTCTATACAAATGGGTTAGTAGCTTTTTTCAGACTCAAAGAAAAATATAAATTAATAGATAATTGTCAATTGTTGGTGTTTGTTTACCAATAAGGAGTTCCACAGGGCTCGATGTATTATTTATTTTTGTGAAAAAAAAACAATATTTTTCAAAAAAATTTGGGATAAAAAAAAGGTTCCTGTCGAGTTAGTTTTTACATTTGCCAATAAAAACCTTTAAATACAGAGAAATCAATGCAAATGAATTATTTTTTTTTCAAGCTCAAGCATATATTACTAACGTTCACAATAAAAAAAAAAAAAAAAAAAAAAAAAAAAAAAAAAAAAAAAAAAAAAAAAAAAAAATTCGTGTTGGAGAAAAACCTATGAGAGTTTATGATCACAAGAAATTCAACGCAACTACTTATCTATTAATTAAATTAATTGAACAAAACTATTATAATGGGAGTAAAATACAAAGTCTATAACCTAAATTCTACTATAATAAATTAATTTCAAAAACTAATTTAAGATAACTGGACTATAAATAATGATAGATAAATAAAAATATAGAAGAAAGATAATAATATGAAATCCAATATCCATCACTTATCTACTCACAACTCACAACTGATGCAGTGCAGGATTCCCGTCTTAATTGGTGCCCACGATGAGGTGTCGTAAATGAAGGTGCCTTGATTAATGAGTTTCCGTAACGTGTTGCCAATTTGAAACACGTAAACGTGTTTCAAATCGTGATATTTTTAGTAATATTCTTATAAAATTTGAAGAAATGTTAAATTTTTGTCTTTTATCAAAAATGGAAGAATCATTGCAAAATGGGTCCATCAAAATTACACAATTGAAATAAATGACGAGTTTTAATTTACTCGAATGATATTAATTAATGATATTAATTAATGATAAACGGGAGGTATTTGTCTAGTGAAACGTCACAATAAGGGTTTTCGGGGATAAGTTAGCATATAAAGTATCAAAATATTGTAAAAAAAATGGTCTTTAACTCTTAAGGTTTATGCATAGATGAAAATATTGAACTCTTCCTACAATTTTCTATAGCAGATCTGACACTATAAAAGTATGAAACTCAATATCAGGTTCTTCACTAAGTTTCAAAAACACTGAAAATTCTTTAAGGAACCATTTTCTGGTTTAGTGTGATAATGTTAGTATGGATAACCCCGTTTGCAAGTTTAATTTTTATTTTCACTTTCCCTTCTTTTCTCTTCATCTTATCTTTACAAATTTCTTTTATCCTGCTTGTTGTTTCATTACTTTTCGAACGCATTAAAAACGCTAAATGAAATTTATGCAGCGTCGAAACATTGACTTTAAAGTTTTTTTTTTATATTTATGAAAATTAAAATATTTTTGTGATGGGGATCAAGCACGGACTGAATGTATTAAAAAACATCCACAAATTAAGGCCAATGTTTAAATGCCCTTGCTTTTCCCATGGTTGCTGGATTATTATTCTTGTCTCAACTGAAACTTAAACTTCTTAAGCAAGTTTTTAGTTATCTATTCTTATGAATTTCGTCTGAGTCTAAACTTAAAACTCTGAACCTGAGCTTAAACATACAAGCAGTCTAGCAGAGGGGCAAGGAAAATGCAGAGGGGATCAAGGATTTTCTATTGTTAATAAGATACAAAAGGTTTTTTTTTTAATTTGGAGGGGAGGTGTGCAATTTTTTCACATTCGCAAATTTCTCTAATACAAATAATAAAAAAGGCAATTTTCAAATATTAAGAGGGCAATTATATTTAGGGGGAAAATGCACCACCTCCATTACCTCCCTGCATAAGAGCTTAGGTATATATCAAGTAGACCTAAAGAACGATTGTTTGGACAGAGCCTTCAGGCCAACCCTTAACGCCACGCTAATTTTGCAAAGTTAGTGATAAAATATTATATATTGCACATATAATTTACACGTTCTGTGTACCGTATTTGTAACTCCCTCCACTGACCCCCCCCCCCACTTTAAAGTGGATTAAGACATACAGCCCTATTATGATGTATTTTATCAGTTTGAAGTTCCCAAGCACCACGGTGGAAGGAACGTCTAGTGTAATCCTGACAAATGGTGTTTGTAACAATATCAAATTATAGTTCCTTGCATAAGACTTTTCCTAAATTATGTTCGGTTAGTTTATTAACACTAAATGATATAATTTATCTAGGTAAATCCTAAAGTAAGTTTTTGGAATAAATCTCTTGGCTGGTAGTTTTTTTTGTGTCGAAGTCCACCATATAATTTTCTTTCGAGAATGAGTTAGGGAAAAATTATTTGAAAAGGTTGATACATCCCAGGGAATTTTTTATGGACGATTAACAAGATTCTAGAAGTAGGCCCACTTAAAAATGATCAGATAGGCAAAATATTCAGATTTACGGCAAGGGAGAACCACCCTATGGAGAAATTTATGGCCAAAGTACAGAATTCAAGTGTGGCTATGCTATTCTCACTAATTGATTTTATGAAAGTCATGCGAAAAGGGATTTTCTTCTATAAATACTGCGACTGTATGTAAAACTATTCGAAGCCACAACTAAGAAAAACACAGGACAAAACCAATATGTTCCTCCTGCAAAAGAATTATAGAGCAACAGAAGTTACAATGAGTGAAGAATTTAAACTAAAAAAAAAAAAAATACCAACCTGAAGACTGTTGTTGCCACTCATCAAACCTCTTAGATTTTTAAAGAAAAACAACAGAAAATATAACAGAAAATAACAGTGTTATTTGAACGTTACTCACAGCAAACCATTTTCTGTTCAGTTTTTCGATTTCATTTGCAATTAAACTATTAAATAATACCCAAGTTACATGCATACATCACTATATTCGTATACATAATCTCAGTTTTGTTAGTTTAATAAAAATAAATTATTTAGTGGCTCATTGCTTATCCCTTTCATTCCCTGAAAGGGAATATTATCCCTTTCAGTCCTAAACTTTCCATCATTTTCGCATGAACAGTTTGGTTTTTGTTCAATATTTGTAACATTACTTCAAGGAGCATTGTTTTCCACACATCTTTTTAACTATTCATTGTTAGTTTTAGTGTTACTGTCCTATCTTTATTAGATAATTAATTAAAAAAAAACTTTTTCTACAAAATAAGATTTTCAAAGAAAAGTAAAGAACTCCATTCAACAAAAAAATAGCAAAAATAAAATCAAATAATCTACCAAGCGTGAAACTACCACAAATCAGCATCGATAAATAAATGAAACCCAAAACGAGCAAAAATTAACATAAGATGGGCGCAAAATAAATGTTTTTACATTTATAACTTTAATAAATCAAATAAGATTAACATTTTGATTACTAAATATCAGTATATGTATATTAAACTGACAATGCACATTCATTTGTATTTTTTCAGTAAAGTGCAAATTTTGTTCCGGCCTTGGGAAGGCATAGGGGTTTTGCGCCAAACTTATGTTAATTTCTGCTCGTTTTGAGTTTGACTCGGTTATTTATTTTAATTTCTGCTCGTTTTGGGTTTCATTTATTTATCGATGCTGATTTGTGGTAGTTTCACGCTTGGTATATTATTTGATTTTATTTTTGCTCTTTTTTTGTTTAATGGAGTTCATTACTTTTATTTGAAAAACTTATTTTGTAGAAAAAGTTTTTTTAATTAATTTCTGTTCGTTTTATATTGACATAGTCTTTTCAGGGATAAAGAAAATAATACTTTAAATCTTTTCGTTTTTTAAGACTTTATAGTTTGGCCTGCTATTTGTATGCTGGAGAAAAATTTTCAGCAATTTTTAACAACATACACCCTTTTAAAAATCTGGACACAAATAGTAGTGTTTAATTTAGTTTCATACCTCCTCTAGTTGACCTGAAATGGAAAACTTGATACCATTCACAAAAAAAATCTGTTTAGTTTCTTTGTTTAGTTTCTGATACACTTACACTATTTTGATTTGGCTAAATTTTAAGAGCAGAAGTAGCCCGGAAAGTTTGAATATAATACCCTCAGTCGTTCTTGGGATACTGCTAAGATGCCTTATTGGGAATTAGCATTATCACAGTGCATTTTGATTTAATGTTAAGGCAAGATTTAGTTTTTAAATATTATGGGCAAATGGGAGGGTGGGAGTGGAAGGGAGACTAGTTGCCCTCCAATCCCTTTCGACTATTAAAAAGGGCATCAGCCTTTTCTATTTTTAATCGAATAAGCCCTTTTCGAAGTTCCCACGACAACTCCTTCGATACGAAGTGCCCTGGTCTAAACAACAACAACAACAACAAATAATACATTATACCTACACCGATCTTTACTATAAAATGTCAAGCCTTCCAATCACTTTCGACTATTAAAAAGGGCACTAGGCCTTTCGATTTCCAATCGAATGAGCACTTTTGGAAACGACAACGCTTTCTATAAACACCTTATATGCCCCCAGGGCATAAATTACAACTATTACCCTAAGGTCATTCTCAACGACCTAATTTCCAGATCTTTCTACTACGTTGAACAAAATGACTATCTGAAAATTTTGATTGGATGTGTTTGGAGGAATGTTGGGCGTGAGAGGGAGGTTAGTTACGCTCCAATCATTTTCGACTATTACAAAGGGCACTAGCCCTCTCAATTTCGAATTGAATGAGCCCCTTTTGAAGTTTTACGACAACTCTATCTATAAAATCTTATATGCCCCCAGGGCATAAACTACAACCTTTGCCCTTGGGGCTCTCTGGGCTTTAAATTATGTATCCTTAAATACATAATTTCCAGAACTTTCAACTATGTTGAACAAAATGGCTATCTCTAAACTTTGATTGAATGTTTTTGGGGAAATGGTGGGCGTAAGAGGGGGGGGGTTAAATACTCTCCACTCACTTTCGACTATTAAAAAGGGCAATTTCAATTTCCAATCAAATGAACCCTTTTTGAAATTTCTATAACAACTTTCGATATAAACTTTAATGCCAAGGGCATAACTTACAACCCTTGCACTGAGGGCTCTGGGGGGTTATCATCCTAAAAGACCTAATTTCCAGAACTTTCAACTACGTTGAACAACATGGATATCTCAAAATTTTGACTGGATGTATTTGGGAAAATGGTGGGCGTGAGAGGGGCGTTAGGCGCTATCCAATCACTTTCAACTATTAAAAAAGGAACTAGCCCTTTCAATTTCCAATTGAATGAGCCCTTTTGAAGTTTCTACGACAAAGCTTTCAATAAAAACTTCATATGCCACCAGGGCATAACTTACGACCCTTGCCCTGAGGCTGTAGGGGTTGTCATCCTTAAAGAACTAATTTCCAAAACTTTCAACTACGTTGAATAAAATGGTTATCTAAAAATTTTGATTGGATGTGTTTTGGGAAAAGGTGGGCGTGATAGGGGGGTAGTTGCCCTCAAATCACTTTCGACTATTAATGGGATACTAGCCCTTTGAATTTCATATCGAATGAGCCCTTTTTCAAGTTTCTACGACAAAGAATTCAATGCAAACCTTATATGCCCCCAGGGCATAACTTATAATCCTTGCACTGAGGGTTGTGGGGGAGTGTCTGGGGAAAAGGTGGGCCTGAGAGGGGGGTTAGTTGCCATCAAATCACTTTTGACTATTAAAAAGGGTACTAGCCCTTTGAATTTCAAATTGAATGAGCCCTTTTTCAAGTTTCTACGACAAAGATTTCAGTAAAAACCTTATCTCTATGTGTATCTATGTGTATTATCTCTATATGTGTCGTCTGTATGTGTGTGTCGTCTCTATGTGTGTATCGTCTCTGTGTGTGTGTCGTCTCTCTATGTTTGTCGTCTCTTTGTGTGTGTCGTCTCTGTGTGTGTGTGTCGTCTCTGTGTGTGTAAAGTCTTTGTGTGTTTGTCGTCTCTGTGTGTTTGTCGTCTCTGTGTGTGTGTCGTCTCTGTGTGTGTCGTGTCTTTGTGTGTGTCGCCTCTTTGTTTGTCGTCTCTGGTTTATGTTAGGTTAGGTTAGGGGGGTTAGTTGCCCTCAAATCACTTTCGACTATTAAAAAGGGTATTAGCCCTTTGAATTTCAAATCGAATGAGCCCTTTTTCAATTTTTACGACAAATATTTCAATAAAAACCTTATATGCCCCCAGGGCATAACTTATAATCCTTGCCCTGAGGGTTGTGGGGGATTGTCCTCCTCAAAAATATATTTTTTATCAGCAAATCAACTATGTTGAACAAAATGGCTATCTCAAAATTTTTATTGGATGTGTTTGGGGGAAGGATGGGTGTAGGGAGGGGGGGGGGGTTAGTTTCCCTCCAATCACTTTCGACTATTAAAAAGGGCACTAGCCCTTTGAATTTTCAATCGAATGAGCTTTTTTTGAAGTTTGTTCGACAACGCCTTCTTTAAAAACCTTATATGCCCCCAGCGCATAACTTAAAACCCTGGCCCTGAGGGCTGTGGGGGAGTGTCCTCCTAAAAAACATATTTTCTATCTGAAAATCAACTACACTGAACAAAATGGCTATCTCAAAATTTTGATTGGATCTGTTTGTGGAAATGATGGGCGTGGGAGGGGGGGGCTAGTTGCCCTCCAATAACTTTTGACCATTAAAAAGGGCACTAGCTCTTTGAATTTACAATCGAATGAGCATTTTTTGAAGTTTCTACGACAATGCCTTCTATAAAAACCTTATATGTCCCCAGGGCATAACTTAAAACCCTTGCCCTGAGGGTTGTGGGGGAGTGTCGTCCTCAAAAACATATTTTCTATCTGAAAATTAACTACGCTGAACAAAATGGCTATCTGAAAATTTTCATTGGATGTGTTTGGGGGAATAATGGGCGTGGGGGGGGCTAGTTGCCCTCCAGTCACTTTCGACTATTAAAAAGGGTACTAGCCCTTTGAATTTCCAATCGAATGAGCCTGTTTTGAAGTTTCTACGACAACGCCTCCTTTAAAAACCTTATATGCCCCCAGGGCATAACTTAAAACCCTTGCCCTGAGGGTTGTGGGGGAGTGTCCTCCTCAACAACATATTTTCTATCTGAAAATTAACTACGCTGAACAAAATGGCTATCTAAAAATTTTGATTGGATGTGTTTGGGGGAATAATGGGCGTGGGCGGGGGGGGGCTAGTTGCCCTCCAGTCACTTTCGACTATTAAAAAGGCTACTAGCCCTTTGAATTTCCAATCGAATGAGCCTGTTTTGAAGTTTCTACGACAACGCCTCCTTTAAAAACCTTATATGCCCCCAGGGCATAACTTAAAACCCTTGCCCTGAGGGTTGTGGGGGAGTGTCCTCCTCAACAACATATTTTCTATCTGGAAATCAACTACGCAGAACAAAATGGCTATCTCAACATTTTGATTGGATGTGTTTGGGGGAATGATGGGCGTGGGGGGCTAGTTGCCCTCCAATCACTTTTGACTATTAAAAAGGGCACTAGCCACTACAATTTCCAATTGAATGAGCCCTTTTCAAAGTTTCTACGACAACTCCTTCGATACGAAGTGCCCGGGTATGGAGAACCAAAAAAAAACAACACATTGTGCCCACATCGTTCCTTACTTAGGCAGCGCTAACGCGCTGCCTATGATTGCACATTACTCACTACTTTTAAATATATCTTTCAAATGCAAAATAAATCAATCGGGTAAGTAAAAATTCCAATTTCAGTTATTTAATTTGTTGTCAGTAAAGCACAAACGACATTTTTTCTGAAAGCTAAAACCCAAAGTTTCCAAAATATGAAAAGTTAATTGAATTACTAAAGCTGAGGAGTAGAAACATGGGAAGGCAGATTTTTATCAATCATGTTGACAGTCGTGTTAGCTCCTGAGAAAGTTGATTCTACTGGCCAAACTTTGGCTAACTAAATACATAAATCAAGAAGAACTAGATAAGTTAAATACAAGAATAAATAAAATATAAACCTTAATATAATTTATTATAGTAGTTCCAACTAGCTTGGGATAAAATCTTAGCCCGCTTCACAACATCCGCATTAAAGTTGATCTATGAATATTCTTGGCTGTTACCACATTTGAAGGATAATATTATGACTGGAATAAATATTTCAATCTTAATTTCCAAGAACTTGGGGGCTTATCTTCATATAGCTGAGGTCTTTGAAAGTATTTTTCAAAATGTAGAAAATCATTTTTAGAAAAAGGCCTACTTGATTTCTGAGCTTTAAATACTTGTTCTTATTAACACTTTATTTTAGCTTTAAACTTAAATGCTATTTCAAAGGATATTCATTCTTGAATGTTCCCTAATTCAAAACAATTAATTTGTTTTTGGCAAATTCCTGGGCATGGGTGAAGACTACTATGGGGAGGGGCAGTTTCCGTACAAGACCTTTTTATCCCTTTCAGTCCTAAACGTTTCATCTTTTTCTCTTAAACAGTTTGGTTTTCGTTCAATATTTGTAACATTGCTTCAAGGAAGGTTGTTTTTTACAGTTTTATTTTATTATTCGTTGTTAGTTTTAGTACTATTTTTCTATTTTTATTAGACCATGGGTGAAAAATTGAGAGAGTGAGCAGAATGAGCTCAACGTGACAATGGTGCCAATGAGAAAAATCTTGAGGGAGGTCAATGTGAAAAAGGTGTCAATAATTGACCAAATTGGCAAATTTATTCTAAAATAAATAATAAAAAAAGATAAAAAACAAGGAATGAGGGCACCAGAAAAATCTCGGGGTGGGGGGGGGAGACACAAAAGAAATTGGAACCAGACACGAACGCCTCACCCAGCATCCTTACATGTTTCATGGGAATATATTTAAAGGACGCTTCCCCTTCCCCATGGATCCTGATTCTGAAGGAATCAAGTCCCAGGTCCTATCTACTGTAGGCGAGGCTTAAAAATTAAATGAACAGGGATTCAATAAAAACATTTAAAAAATTGACGTTAAAAATGGTATCTATTTTCTTCTGTATTCAGAAGAGAGCATTAACATATCTTAGTTTTGAAAGAAAAACAACTTATGCAAGAGTTTTTTATGGGGGCCTGACTTGATTGGGGGTGGTAGAACGACTTAAAATTGGAATAATTGATTTAAAATTTGGAAAATAATTTCTTAGGCCTTAACACTTTAGCGGGAATACCGGCCTGAAAGATCTCTTTTATCCGCAGGTGATAAGTGCTAGTTGTTTAAACATCTTCTTTTTTTAATTTATTTGAATATTTTCCTCAATTGAAATAAAAACTCAATTATGCATAAGAGATTCATTATAACAATATGAAATGTTCAAAACATGCACAACTGCCAAAGATACGCACAACTGTCAACCTCAAGAGCAGCAAGTTGCATCTGTTGCAGAAAACTGTAAAAAAGTGTTATTACGTAGTCCTAGCAACACTTCGAATTCGATTTAATTAAGCTTTTTCTTTTCAGGCCTTCAAGTTGTTTTAAAGTCTATTATAAAAGCTATGGCACCTTTGTTACAAATTGGTTTATTGGTGTTGTTTGCTATTGTCATATTTGCTATAATAGGATTGGAGTTTTATTCAGGAGCCTTCCACAAAACATGCTACAGCATAGAAGATTTTAGTGAGTTTCCTTCTCTTTTTTGAATTTCCTTCTTGTCCCTTTTAAAGGATTTTCGAAAATTAATCTCTGTTTTTGTTATTCATCTTAGTGTTGCAGTAAAAACCGGTTATACGTTCCAAAGGCTGTAGGTTAAGAATGAGCAAATGTTGCAATAAAAAATAAGAAAACAAAAACAACATTTCACTGATGAAATTCAATATAAGTTATTTCTGATGCTACACTTACTAAGCATGAAAAGATGAGAAAACGCATGATAACTAGGAAAACGCGTTATTCACAGTCAAAGGAAATAAGGAAGAATTATTTCGGTTGAGAACTACGCTTACCTATCCTTGGTGCAAAATGAAGAATAAAAAAATAGATAAGAGTAGAGAAAAGAACAAAAAGAAAAAAGAAAAGGTAGATAAAAGTCTACGAAATATAATAAACAGACAAATGTCAAATACAAACAGGAAAAAAACCTTTCTTTTTGTATTCTTCTTTTGGACTGTTAAACAAAAGTAGTGGCTGCAATATATGCAGTTTATCCCTTTTTGCAAGTGACAAAAAATTACCTCTTTTTTCTTTGTTTTAAATTTTCTCCGGAATTTAATCGAAGTTGTTTTTAGAGTTTGGATAAATAAATCAAACAGTCTTAGCATTCAATAAAAATGATAAGTTATTTCATATTTTAAATCTTTCTGAAAGCTTGCTTAAGTCTCTCCTAAAGATCAATAAAGTGAAATATCTATTTTCTTGTTTATAAAGCTAATTGGAGACTCTCCGGAAAATAAAAACCGATTTGCCCATGATTTTTCCGCTACTTTTTTCCTGGCAGTATCTCTTTCGTTACTTCCTCTGGGAACATTCCAGGGCAATGTTTTTACCTTTGTAATATAAGCGAAAGAGCTTCCCCTAACTTTTGTGTCAGTAATTGTATAGCTCAGATCAATATATTGCACTGCTTTCATTTTTCTGACCTAAAATATGAGCTAAGTTGCTTTCACACCTCCAAGATTATTTTCTATACTAAGCGCTTGAGGAGCCTTATGCTACGTAGACCCTTTCATATGTAAATTTTTCACAATAGGCTAACTTAAACATCTGCAAAACCATCTTAATCATCTTCTAAGTCTAACCTATATCTCATAATAAGCATAAGCAAACTATAAGCATAATTTTTTAAGCATAAGTAAACAGTTATCATAAGCAAACTATTCAAAAATATTTGAATGCAGCATGAAGATAGAGATTCAAGCTCTAATTAAGCGTGAACGGGTTTCCAGGTTTATTAATATATATTCAAAATTTACTAGTCCATCCAGAAGTTTCACTTTTCTGCTGCTACATTAATTTTTCTTATTGAATATATTTTTTATTTTTCTTACCTTACATAATATAGCTTGTCCTATTTTATAAATAACCTTATTCTAAACTTGAGATTACCTACGTTGGAGATAAAATTGGCTCCGTAATGTTGTGAACCATAACATTAAATCTAATGTAAAAATAACAGTTCAAATGGGGATAAATCCTTCTATTAGACAGTGAAAACAATGACAAATATCTGGATACTTCGATCACTGACGACGATCACTATGCTCGAAATATTCAGAAATTTTATAACTACTTTCAATGTCTAATAAAAGGATTTATCCCTATTTGAACTGTTATTTGTACCTTATTGAAAGCAGTGTAGTCTTCATAAGTACTTATACTAAATCTAATGTTATGCTAGTGTGAAAGAAACACTAGAATCTGAGCGATTGCTGCACTGACATGTTGTGTGATTTAGAAATAAACATAAAGAACATACTAAAAAATTGAGCTAGTGATGGATAAAAGCATAAGTACCCCCTCCTCTCCCTTAGTAATCCTTTAATTGAAATAGATAAATATTTTTAAAGCAGATTACCATATAAAATTGTTAAAAAGGGTAGAAGTGAGAGGAGGAAAATATTGAAAAGCTTAGTAACAAAGGGTATGACATGTATTGGAGTCTTTCTGTGTTTAAATTAAGGGGTGTTAAATAAAAATAAATTAAGGGGTATATATAGTTGTGTATAATGGGTATTAAATAAAAGAAGGGTAAAAAAGGTATGACATAAAATGAGATAATTACCAAAAAGTTTGTGATAACAAGCTGTAAGTAAGAAGTGGCTTAGGACAATAGTGACGAAACTCTATGAAGCGTAATTTTGGTAAGAAAAAAAAATGATACATCAAAAGAATTAGCTTTTCCTGCTGGTTTCTAACATATGAAATTTATTAAATTTAATTTTACACATCAAAAGCTACGCGCCTAAGAAAAATTGTCTGAAATTCTGAAAAACGGGAGAAACACCCGAAAAATGGCAAGCAATATTAATGAATAATCCAAAATTAGATGAATTAATGAATTCATCTGAATTCAATTAAAACTGCATGAATTCAATTAAAACTGCAAAATTAATGAATAATCCAAAATTAGATTTAGAATACCAGAGAGCTCTATTCCAAGGATTGGAATCTTCTATTTACAATTATGTGGAATTCAGTATTTTTTTCCCCAAAAGAAATATAATAGATGCGTGTTTATTTGTGTTTTTTTATCACAAGAATGATCATATCAAACTAATGGCCGTAGTTGAACGAGAAATGGTTGATTTTGAGGGATATTAAAAGTTCTAGTGAACAAGTTTTTCTGTGAACAAGTAGATTTTGCCACTAAAAGTGGCATTTTGTTGCCCCAAACTAAGATTTTGCCCCAAAGACGGCCAATTCGCCATCAACTGACAATTTTGATATATCTAATCAATTTATGAGTATCAAAAACTATATAATGATAATAACAACAATAATATTTTATTACCTGTGAAAATCAAACAAAACAGACGGAATACATAAAAATACAAGAAAAAGATAAACAAGACAATACACGACACCAAAAAAATACGTAAAAATACAAGTTTTAGACACAATGTATTACTCACTAGCAAGAAAAGACTGGTTAAACCACAGAGAAAACAAAAACACACTGAGTTCTACGGGCGGAGGATTTCAAACCACGAATGGCTTTTAACATTATTATTAAATTTGGAGATCTGATTAAGGATGGCTGAAGTTGGGTCTGCTATGTTATAATTCCTAATAAGAAAAGAATTCTGGGACCAAAGCGGGAGACGAAGTAAATTCTCCAGTAAATTCTCGGGAAAAATTCTCCAAAAAGGACTCAAATACAAAAATTGGGGAAGTACCATTGCATTATAAAGGCGAGCTAAAACTTTTCTGTTGAACCTCAACTTATTTGAAACAGTTTTACTATAATTAAAACCAATTCGCCTCTGTAGATGGTCGATAAGCAATCGACGGGTTGTTTTTAGAGTTGAACCGATAGGAAGGCCAAGATAAGTAATGAACTGGACCGGCTTAACATTTGTATTTCCATTCGGTCCAGAAAAGTCACGTAGTCTAGTCCATATAAGAAAATGGTAAATATAGACATTTATCTTAATGCTTGTTTTAACGAAGTTGATTCACTTGATTTTTCATGAAATTATTGTCAGTAATATATAAAAATGTACATTTGTACCTCAGCTATTATGAAGGAGGGGATGTGGGTCATTGTGTAGCAAGGGGGTTGTCATATGCCTAAAAGAGAAGATTTCAATGGAGGTGTCACAGGAAAGAATCTAAAGGAAAACTGCAATTTAATTGGGGGGGAGGGTTAAAGAGATAAGCTTTGAATAAATTAGGATGGGAGAGGAGTGTTCTCAGCTGTGTTGGCCTCTGGTGGCCAGATGCTAAAGTACGTTGTTTGGCTGTATTAGTTGTAGTTACTGTAACCCTCTCTCCACCAATCAGTTTAATTTTGTTATTTATTATATTGTTAATAATTACTTACTTAATTGTTTTTTCCAAGAAAAGATTCTAACAAAGGTAAATAGCCAACTCTTTCTTCTGGGTCTTAGTTGAGCCTGACCTGTCTGAGTCTGAGCTGTCTTCTGACTCCTGCTGTCGAAATATGAAAAAATGCACCAACTTATAAACATTTTCTTTTTTTTTGGCTGAAAAAGATTTCGTCTTTTTTATATACGCTCCCTCCATGGTTCAAGACCTTCCCTTTGTAATTTATCTATAATATTTTTACTAGTAATTATTTTTTATAATAGTAACTGAAACTTTTTATTATTTTTTAGATGAAGTTGTTACCGAAGGAGAAGAAGAAACACCTTGTCATTCAGATAACTCGTCATTAGCAGCGCCGGGTAGCTATGTCTGTGATTACAGTAGTTCTATGTGCTTAGAGAAATGGGAAGGACCTAATTTTGGAATAACATCATTTGATAACATCGGGTTTGCTATGTTGACAGTGTTCCAATGTATTACCATGGAAGGTTGGACGTCCATTCTTTATTGGGTAAGCTGGATGTATCCTGCACCATCTTATTGGCATATTTTATGATTCTGCGGAAAAACTCTTCCTGAGAATAACACTGTAATGCAGGGTTGCCAACCTTTTGGTCCATAAATGTGTTCCCTGAGCGTTCAAAAACATGTCATTCTTAGCTTAGATATGTCCATCTTGAAATCTCAAAAACTAGGTTTTTGTCTTATCACTTTTACTATTGACCAAAAGACGTTTTGTAAACCTCTTTCAAAGTGGCCAGTTAACATTAAATATAATGAAAAAAAATCTATATGAAACATTAATACAAAATGATTTAGTATGAAAGCACAAAATTCATATAAACGTAAATCCTTACTTTGAAAAAATCCTTTACTGACAACATCTAAGGAAAACCTTTCATGCTCAAAAAGAAAGAAATATACCGAGAAAAAGAACTACTTTTGGGAAAAGTGACATTTTTTTACCAAAATATATATCCAATTGGGAAAAGTTTCATTTTTTGTCATATTTTGCACAATATACCCCTTTTTGCCCTTTTATATCCCAAATTTCTAAAATGTTTTACTATTTTGTCCTTTTGTTTCGTTGTGTCCTGGCACTTTGGAATGTGTCCTTTTGACATAAAATGTGTCCAGTTGGCAACCCCTCTGTGATGACAAAAGATTAGTTCAGTTATATTACCCATTCAACACTTTTTTCTAAGAATAATGGTCGCTATCAAGGCACCCTTTTCGCCCCTTTCTTAACCCTCGTCACAATTCTTTGAGAGCAAATCCTGAAACACAAGGGCCGTCAAATTAGAATGAGAAGTATTTTAAAGAACTTTAAGACTTTAGCATAAAGAGCGAGGGTTGATAAGGGGGCAGCCCCCTTCAAATATGGTGTGGCAAACTGATTTCTGTGTTGAGATGATCAGGGCCAAACCCTGAAAAAAAAATGGTAGTTTATTGAAAAGCCTAATGATTACCCAGCACTACAAACAGTCGATTAGTTAAAGTATTCCAAGCTGAAACCTGAAGTCAGAGTTACCATCTATCAAGGCACGTCAGCTTTTCAAAAATTGTTTGGTAAAGAAAAATAAACAAAACTTAATGTATATTTAGATTTGCAAGACGCAAGATCGTGTTTTGCAAACATTGTTGCATACAAATAGTTAAAAAATATGTTCTACAATAAAATGGCACTGTATAAAAAATTTTCCATATTATTATATAAAGAATTGTATTACATGGAAAGAATTGTAATATATAAAATGTATATAATTGAACTATAAAAGCAGAAATAAGGAGTGCTTGCCCTAAAAAACCTAACTCCTTTGATATGTACATTGTTTCTGAAAACTTTCTTCTTTCTTCGATTTCGTTTGAAATAATTTGGAATAAATTCTTACATAAACTCGTTATAAAGAACTGTGTAAGGCAAAATAATGCAACCGAAATGAGCTTTAAACTTGTTTTTTAAACTTTGTTTTTTAAACTTTGTTTTTTGTTTTTTTAAACTTTGTTTTTTAAACTTTGTCTTTAAACTTTGTTTTTTTGAGCTTTAAACTTGTTTAAACTTGTTTTTTGTCTGGCTAAGAAACTTATGAAGACTGTCATTTAAAGTCTGATTGGGGGAACAAAATACAAGGCCGTATTTTTTTGAATTTCATGTCGTTTAGTCGTTGCTGGATGGTATCTCCCCCGCCCCCCCCCCAAAAAAAAAAATTCTTCCAAGAAAATTCCCCCCAGAATAATATTCCCTCTATATAAAAATTGGGCAACCAAAGGGAAAGAATTACAAATACAAATAATACAAAAAAGAAGGAGAACTGGAATATCCCGAAAAATGGGCCGAATGTATAGTGCGGAATATTTTATAGTATTTATTTTATTTTTAATTCTTTATTTGAGTTGGGGGGTGGGTGAATTATCATATGAAAGTAAGAAAAATATGAAACTAGTGGCGACTATAGAAAGATTACCTTATGATGGAAGCACACTGAAATAACAGGTTGGGACTAACAAATACGAGCAATTACTTCCAGTGGACTTGGTCTAGTACTTACAACTATAACACATAATATCAGTTTACCCTTTATGATCGAGTTCACATCCACTAGGCGTACACCACATGGTTTTTCCGTTTGAAGTGCCTATAAGTGGCATATGCGAACTTTTTTCTTTAATTTAGATAACTTAGAGTTTTCAAAAAGTTATTAAAACTTGTTCATAAAAAAATATTGGACATCATGTAAAAATAAAAGAACTGTTGTCTTATACTATAGGCATTATCTTCCAAAAATGACATGAGAATCTGGAGGGCATGCGTTTGCAAAAAACCGAGTATTACCCGAGTGGTTGACATGTTAGATTATATATCCTGTGTCTGTAAGGGCAGAGGATCGAGTCCCGGTGTTGCTGATTTCAAAAAGTTCGTGGTAACGAACTATAAGTAAGGAGTGACCCGGCTCAATGGTAACCGAAACTCTAAAAAACGGGCTTTTGATACCAATAGATACATCAAAAGAATCAAATTTTAATTCTGATTTCAAATATATAAGTTTCATTAAGTTTAATCTTACCCATCAAAAGTAACTTGCCTGAGAAAATTTGGCTGATTTTCGAAAAAAGGGGGAAAGACCCCCTAAAAGTTATAGAACCTTAATGAAAATCACACCTTCATATTCAGCGTATCAGAGAACCCTACTGTAGAGGTCTCAAGCTCCTATCTACAAAAATGTGGAATTTTCCATTTTTTGCCAGAAGAAAGATCACGGATGCGTGTTTATTTGTTTGTTTGTTTGTTTGTTTTTTTTTCCCGGGGGTGATCGTATCGACCCAGTGGTCCTAGAATATCGTGGGAGGGCTCATTGGAACGGAAATTAAAAGTTCTAGTGCCCTTTTTAAGTGACCAAAAAAAATGGAGGGCAACTAGGCCCCCTCCCACGCTCATTTTTTTCCCAAAGTCACCCGATCAAAATTTTGAGATAGCCATTTTGTTCAGCATGGTCGAAAATATGATAAAAATGTCTTTTAGGATGACTTGATCCCCCAAAGTCCCCAGGGGGAGGGCTGAAAGTTATGAACTTTACTCAATGTTAACATATAGTATTGGTTATTGGGAAGTATACAGACCTTTTCAGAGGAGATTTTTTCTGGTAGGTGGGGGAAGGGGAGGGTCGGGGGCTATATGGGAGGATCTTTTCATGAAGGAAGTTTTCATGAGGGAAGGGACATTGCTATGAAGGGGGCGCCGGATTTCCCAGCATTATTTAAAAAAAGATCAGGAATTAAATAAAAAAAAACAAGTTTTTCAACTGATCAACTGATTGTGATTAAGAGGTCATTTTTAAAGAACTGGAAAAAAAATTCGAACTATAGCTTAAAGAGCAGGGTATTGACTAGGGGGCGAACCCCCTAATATACGTGTAAAAAATTTATGAATATAGAAGTTCGTTACGTAAGTTAATTCTTAGTTACGTATATTTATTACTAATAAAAACGTTCGTAAATAAAATTAAACAAGTTTCGAGAAAGCCATTTAACCAAATATAATATGCAAATTTTGTTTTAATTATTCATGTACGGTGAGCCAAGATCAAAACCTGCATTTATTTAAAAACGTTCAAAAATTAAATAAAAAAAACAAGTTTTTTAAACTGAAAGTAAGGAGCGACATTAAAACTTAAAACGAACAGAAATTATTCCGTATATGAAAGGGGCTGGCCCCTCCTCAACGCCTCGCTCTTTACGCTAAAGTTTGACTCTGTCTTACAACTTTATTTTTTAAAACAATAAAAAACTTTAGCGTAAAGAGCGAGGCGTTGAGGAGGGGACAGCCCCTTTCATATACGGAATAATTTCTGTTCGTTTTAAGTTTTAATGTCGCTCCTTACTTTCAGTTTAAAAAACTTGTTTTTTTAATTTAATTTTGATCTGGAATGGGTTCAGCGGTGTGGCTTTGTAAGCTCAACTAGTGGGATAATTTGCTTAACTAGAGGGATGACTCCCAGCCGAAGGTAGAGAATGAGGAAGTTCGTACTTGCGCTACGCTTACCTTTGGTCAGCATGGGAAAAAGTTTTTTAAGCTGTTTTATTTTTTACTTGAATTCCGTTAGCCCAAGCACTGATGGATATAAGTCTTGAACGGATAAGGAACAACACATCTGTTTTGGTCCTTTTTATCCCCAATTTTGTCTCTTTTTCGGGGGAGGAAATGTGCCTCCGAACTTTTACTTTACATTAGGCTCATCTTGACCCAAGGTTTTATATATGTACATTTCAAACTGCCGAGAAACAAAAAAAATGTAGCCCTTTTCTGGGAAATCTGTCCCCATCCCCACAACAAATGTCTGATCCTTTTTAAAGAATGTTCCCTAAAAGATTTGAATTTATAACATAGGATAACCAGCATCAGACAAGCCCCCTGTTTCCGTTTTTGAACTTATTTTTAAACAATTTACAGCTCTTGCCCCAGGGGCTGTAAGGGTCATGTAAATCCTGGAGGCGCATTTATTGTGTTTTTCATCTATTTTGAGAAAATCATTATCCTAAAATTTTTCCGGGTATCCACAGACTGTATAGTGAAAAAATGCTTACTAGGAGATTTGGTTGCCATCCAGTCACTTTCAACTCATAAAAGGTGTACCAGGACTTTCACCTTCGAACTTGAACGAGCCCCTTCCGAAGTTTCTACCATCACCATTGCCGTGTGAACTGGCTCTGTTAAAAAAAAAAAAAAAAAAAAAAAAAAAAAAAAAAAAAAAAAAAAAAAAAAAAAAAAAAAATTATTGCAAATTTATAATTTATCTTTACTACAACGGCCTAGCGTTACCTCAAATAAGATCATTACTGTAACAAGTTTGAACAATTAATAATCATAAAATTTAGGGCTAATTCTAGCACTATCTGGGGAAGGGGTAGAGGGCGTATTTATCAGGGTAGTGACCATTACATTGGAAAAAGTGGAAATATAATAGTAGGCTACTATTCTTCTTTTTCATATTGTTCCCTTCTTTGGAGGAATCGTCATGCAAAATAACCATTTTTCCAAATATATGCATCCCTACCAGGACAATAGCGTGCCCTCTAACTGGGAAAGGCATAGCCATATGTCCTGTAAAAAACCTGGGGAGAGTTTAGAGTATAACGGAAATAAGTTATGATTAGTAGAAAGCTTTTGATAATCATAAAGTAATGAATTTTGTTAATATAGTGTTTTTCTATTAAATTTCAATTATAGCTTATGGCTGTATGCGATTCCATTAGGAGTAAGGGTAAAAGTTTACTTTAGGGACATTTAGTTTAAAAATATTGTGGAATGAGTAATTGAATTGGAACGGGAATTGAATTCCCATATACCAAGTGAATTTCAGATTCCCGGCGAGGCGGAAAACACCTCACACACAATCCTCATGCAGGGTTACCGCGAATAACTCATCCATGAACTGTGATAAGAGTGGCGGAACTGTGCTAAGAGTGGGGGAAATATGCCAAACGTGGTGGAACGGAGTGCCACACGTGAATTTTCCGATATATACATCAGGGGGAGGGAAGTCAGCAACTTCTAGTTGGACACATACAACTAAAGAAAAGATTATAGAAAGCTCCTTGAATGGAGCTGTGATAAGAGTGGCGGAACTGTGCTAAGAGTGGGGGAAATATGCCAAACGTGGTGGAACGGAATGCCACACGTGTTTTTCCGATATATACATCAGGGGGAGGGAAGTCAGCAACCTCTAGTTGGACACATACAACTAAAGAAAAGATTATAGAAAGCTCCTTGAATTTGCATCAAATTGTTAATGCATCTCGATCTGTTTTCCCAGAAAAAAAAATTATTTTTCTCTTGGGTTCTCACATAGTTTGAATTTGGTATTGTAAAACTTAATGAGTTTTACATTAAGCAAATGAATTTAACCAATTTTACATATTTAGAATCAGAATACAAGTAGATCTTTTGGGTGTATACCTGTTGTGAAAGTTTCTCTTTTTAAGAGTAACAGTTTCTTTTCAGCAAAATTCACTCTCTACTTACTGTTCATTAGCATGCACAGTACTGTAAAGACACTGCAGTGAAATACTATACAGTAGGCTACAAGTACAGTTATATAAGTACAAACAAGGACCAGTTTAAGATTAACTGTTTCTATTAACAAGATTCCCTCTCTACTTACTGTTCATTAACATGAACAGTACTGTAAAAACGCTGCAGTGCAATACTTTACAGTACGAGTACAGTTATATAAGTGCAAACAAGTACCAGTTTATGAGCAACTATTTCTCTTAACAAGGTTCTCATTCTACTTACTGTTCATTAACATGAACAGTACTGTAAAGACAGTAAAGTACAATGCTATACAGTACAATTACACTTATATAAGTTCAAACAAGTACCGGTTTAAGAATAACTGTTTCTATTAACAAGGTTCCCTTTCTACTTGCTGTTCATTAACATGAACAGTATTGTAAAGACAGTAAAGTACAATGCTATAAAGTACAATTACACTTAAATAAGTACCAACAAGTACCGGTTTAAGAGTAACTGTTTCTATTAGCAAGGTTCCCTTTCTACTCGCTGTTCATTAACAAGAACAGTACAGTAAAGACAGCAAAGTACAAGGCTATACAGTACAATTACACTTACATAAGTACAGACAAGTACCGGTTTAAGAGTAACTGTTACTATTAAGAAGGTTCCCTTTCTACTTACTGTTCATTAACACGACCAGTACTGTAAAGACACTGCAGTACAATTCTATATAGTACAAGTTCACTTATATAAATATATACAAGCACTAGTTTAGGAGTAATTCTTTCTATTCACAAGTTTTCCTCTGCTTACTGCTCATTAACATGAACAGTAGTGTAAAGACAGTGAAGTACAATGCTACACAGTAAAAGTATTCTTATATGAGTACAAACAAGAACCGGGATAAGAGTAACTGTTTCTGTTAACAAGGTTCTCTTTCTACTTGCTGTTCATTAACATGAACAGTATTGTAAAGACAGTAATGTACAATGCGATATAGTACAAGTACACTTATATAAGTACAAATAAGTACCGGTTTAAGTGTAACTTTTTCTTTTGACAAGGTTCCCTTTCTACTTACAGTTCATTAACATGAACAGTACTGTAAAGATACTGCGGTTTAATACTATATAGTACAAGTAAAGTACAATTTAAGTACAAACAAGTACCAGTTTAAGAGTAACTGTTTCTATTAACTAGGTTCCCTTTCTACTTACTGTTCATTAACATGAACAATAATGTAAGGACACGTAGAGTACAATGCTATACAGTAAAAGTACACTTATATAAGCACAAGCAAGAACCGGTTTAAGAGTAACTGTTTCTGTTAACAAGGTTCTCTTTCTACTTGCTGTTCATTAACATGAACAGTATTGTAAAGACAGTAATGTACAATGCGATATAGTACAAGTAAACTTATATAAGTACAAATAAGTACCGGTTTAAGTATAACTTTCTCATTTGACAAGGTTCCCTTTCTACTTACAGTTCATTAACATGAACAGTACTGTAAAGATACTGCAGTTTAATACTATATAGTACAAGTACAGTACAATATAAGTACAAACAAGTACCAGTTTAAGAGTAACTGTTTCTATTAACTAGGTTCCCTTTCTACTTACTGTTCATTAACATGAACAATAATGTAAGGACACGTAGAGTACAATGCTATACAGTAAAAGTACACTTATATAAGCACAAGCAAGAACTGGTTTAAGAGTAACTTTTTCTGTTAACAAGGTTCTCTTTCTACTTGCTGTTCATTAACATGAACAGCACTGCAAAAGACAGTAATGTACAATGGTATACAGAACAAAAGAAAGTACAGTAAAAACAAGTTCAAGTTATCCTCCCACCCCAACCGCGAACAACCTACTTTTGTTTAGCCCTAGACGATTGGCCGAAAAGGACAGTCTTCTGCAATCTGTCATCCTTCATCCGCAAAATGTGCCTTAGCCATCTCATCATTTCTCTCATTATAGCCCTAGAAAACTGTTTGAAATACGGTCAGTCAGCCGAGTACCCAGAACAATTCGTAGGTAATTTTTCTAGAAAATATCTATCAAATTTTTTCCTGCTTTTCGGAGCGCCCATGCTTCGGAGCCATATTTGACCACTCTCATCCGTGTAGCTTCCAAGTTTCTAATCTTGGTTTGCACACTTATCTTTTTTTTCTTCCAAACTTTTTCACCCGTGAAAAACGCCATGAGCAGTGGCTATTCTATTTTTAACATCTTCACTTCTCCCACCATCTTTACTCCCACCATCATTATACCAAGGTAAGTGGCACAAACAAAAACATTAACAAGTGCTAAACAGTTTGGTTCTAAGATATTCAATTTCGTGGGGCTGCAGATTCTTCACATAAGCCCTGTTCTTGGGTCTCCCCAACCCTTGTTCTAAATTACAGGCTAATGCATCAATGTCGCCTTACATTGATTACTCAATATCTTTCCATATTAAGAAATAAAGTGCCACTCCCAAAGCATCCCCACTGAGCAATTAGTCCCAATATGCTTATCAAAACGATGGAAGTTTAAGGATTAAATTGTCTGCAAGTCATGAAAAAGTAAAAAATTACTTTCCCAATATAAAGCCACTTGTGTATTACTCAAGAAGTGAAGTTAGGTTAATCATAACAAAATATACCAAAATCTGATGAAAATATAGTACTTTAGTAACAAAGTCAGAGGCAACGCTATAGCGTTGCCTATAATAAAGGCCATACAGCCCCAATGTTTTATTATTATTATTTTTTCCCCCAGAGGCACTTCATATGGAAGGGGTCGTCGTAGAAACTTCAAAAGGGGCTAATTCGATTGGAAATCGAGAGTTCTAATGCCCTTTTTAAGGATCAAAAGTTATTGGAGGGTGACTAACACCTCTTCCACGCCACCCAGTTTCCCAAACACATCCAATCAAAATTTTGAGATAACCATTTTGTTCAGCGTAGTGATTTCCAAATAGAAATTATATTTTTAAGGAGGACACTCCCCCACAGCCCTCAGGGCAAGGGTTGTAAGTTATGCCCTGGGGGCATTTAAGGCCTTTACAGAGAGCTTTGTCGTAGAAACTTCAAAAAGGACTCATTCGATTGGAAATTCAAAGAGCTAGTGCCGTTTTTAATAGTTGGAAGTGATTGGAGGGCAACTAACCCCTCTCTCACGCCCACATTTTCCCAAAACAGATCCAATCAAAATCTTGAGATAGCCATTTTGTTCAACTTAGTTGAAAATTCAGGAAATTAGGTCTTTGAGGATAACAACCCCCCCCCAACAGCCCTCAGGGCAAGGGTTGTAAGTCATGCCCTGGAGGCATATTAGGTTTTTATAGAAAGTATTGTCGTAGAAACTTCACTTAGGGCTCATTCGATTGGAAATTTAAATGGCTAGTTCCCTTTTTAATAGTCGAAAGTGATTGGAAGGCAACTAACACCCCTTCCACGCCCACCATTTTCCAAAACATCCAATCAAAATTTTCGATGTAGCCATTTTGTTCAAAGTAGTTGGAAGTTATTGAAATTATATTTTTGAGCAGGACAATCCCCCCACAGTCTTTAGGGCTAGGGTTATAAGTTATGCCCTGGGGGCATATGTGGTTCTTATGGAAGGAATAATCGGATAAACTTCAGAGAGGGCTCATTTGATTGGAAATTGAAATTTCTAGTTCACTTTTTAAGCGTCAAAAGATATTGGAGGGTAATCAGCTCCCCCCCCCCCAAAAAAAAATATGTTTTCCAAATGCATCCGATTAAAATTTTGAGATAGCTATTTTGTTAAAAATAGTTCAAAGGTCTGATAAGAAAAGCTCCAGTGTTTATACAACTCCCCAGGGCCTAGGGGAAGGCGTTCTAAGTTATGCCCTTAGCGCATGTACGGTTCTTATGAAAGGGATGCTCGTATAAACTTCATAGAGGGCTCATTTGATTGGAAATTGAAAGTTCTAGTTCACTCTTTAAGAGTTAAGAGAGTTAAGGACAACTAGCCCCCTCCCACGCCCTTTTTTCCCGAACCAATCCGATACAAATTTTGAGATAGCCAGTTTTTTAGAAATTGTTCAAAAATTAGATAACAAAAATTCGCCCAGGGCCCGGGGTATAGGCGTTGTAAGTTTTGTCCTGGGAGCGTATAAGGTTCTTGTGAAAGGGATGCTCTTATAAACTTCAGAGAGGGTTAATTTGATTGGAAATTGAAAGTTCTAGTTCAATTTTTAGGAGTCCAAAGATATCCGAGGGCAACTAGCCCCCCCCCCACACACACACATCCTTTTTTGCCCAAGCCCATCCGATGAAATTTTTATACTAGCCATTTCTTTAGAAACATTTCAAAGGTAACATAAGAAAAATTCCTCCATCGACGCAACCCCCCAGGGCCCGGAGGCAGGCCTTATGAGTAATGCTCAAGGGGCATATATAGTTCTTATGGAAGTGATGATCGTATAAACTTCGGATAGGGCTCATTTGATTGAAAATTGAAACTTCTTGTTCACTTTTTAAGAGTCAAAAGAGATCGGAGGGCAACTAGCCCCCCCCCCTCCAAGTCCTAAACGCATCAGATAAGAATTTTGAGATAGACATTTTGTTCAAAATAGTTCAAAGTTCAGGTAACAAAAACTCCAGTGTCAACACAGCCCCGAAGGGCCCGGGGGTAGGCGTTTTTAGCTATGCCCTGGGGGCATATATGGTTTTTATGGAAGGATACTCGTATAAACTTCATAGAGGGCTCATTTGATTGGAAATTGAAAGTTATAATTCACTTTTTAAGAGTCAAAATTAGCTGGAAGGCAGCTAGCCTCCCCCGACACTCCATTTATTTTTTCCCAGAGGAACTTCATAAAGAAGGTGTCGTCATATAAACTTCAAAGGGGCTCATTCGATTTGAAATTGAGAGTTCTAGTGCTCTGTTTAACAGTCAAAAGTGATCGGAGGGAAACTAGCCCACAAGCCCTTTTTCTCCATACATATCTGATAAAAATTTGAGGTAGGCATTTTGTTAAAAATATTTCAAAGTTAATACAAAAAAAACTCCTTTACGTATGGCCATTTCGTTAAAAATAGTTCAAAGGTCAGATAAGAGAAACTCCTGTGTCGAACCCCTCCCCTCCCAGAGCCCGGGGCAGGCGTTGTAAGTATTGCTTTGAGGGCATATATGGTTCTTATGGAATGTATGCTCGTATAAACTTCGAAGAAGGCTCATAGGATTGGAAATTGAAAGCTCTCGTTCACTTTTTAAGAGTCAAAAGAGATAGGGGGGCAACTAGCCCTCCTCTTCACGCCCTATTTTCCTCAAATCCATCCCATAAGAACTTTGATATAGCCATTCTTTCAAAATAGTTCAAAGGTCAGATAATAAAAACTCCGGTGTCGACCCAACCCCCCAGGGCCCGGGGGTGGGGGGCGGGGCAGGCATTGTAAGCTATGTCTTGGGACCTTATGTGGTTCTTCTGAAAGAAATGCTTGTATAAACTTCAGAGAGGGTTCATTTGGATAGAAATTAAAAGTTGTAGTTCTTTTTCTCAGATTGAAAAAAGATCGGAGGGCAACTAGCCCCCCCCCCCCGCCCTCCACGCCTTTGGGTTTATCGGAAGGATAAACCCATCCGATAAAAATTTAAGGTGACCATTTTGTTACAAATAATCCAACTATCAGATATTAAAACTCCGGGGTCGACACAACCCCCCAGGGCCATGGGACAGGCGTTGTAAGTTGTACTCTGGGGATATGTATGGTTCTTATAGAAAAGATGCTCGTATAAACTTCATAGAGGGCTCATTTGATTGAAAATAGAAAGTTCTAGTTCACTTTTAAAGAGTCAAAAGAGACCGAAGGTTAATTAGCCCCCCCCCCACGCAATTTTTCCCCAAACCCATCCGATAAAAGTTTTGAGATAGTTATTTTGTTAAAAATTGTTCAAAAATCAGATAATAAAAACTCCGAGGTTGACAAAAACCAATTTTTTCACTTTGGTATTGTAACTTTGATACCAGTTTTGATAATTTGATGAACATTTGATTTTTTTTAAGTTTGATTTTGAAATAAGGAATTTTGCAATCAAAACGAACAAAAATTAATTTAAAAAAAACTTTCCGAGAAATAATTTTTTCAGAGAAAAGTAAAGGCCATTTTAAACTTAAGCTCAGCAGATACAAATACCTGTTAAAATTCAAACTCAAAACGACCTGAAATTACTATTAAAGAATAAATGAACCCCAAAACGAACAGAAATTAAATAAACAATCATAGCAAATAACATACAACAAGTAATAATATAAATGAATAAATAGATCTTGAAGCGAGTAATGCTTAGATTGAATACGAAAATTAAGCTTAAAACGAAAAAAAATATTTTCCTATTGAAGTATAAACTAAACTTAAAACGAACAGAAATGAAATAAACAATCAATGCAAACAAACATGCAATAGATATTAATGTAAATTATTAAATAAATCTTAAAACGAGTGAAACTTAAATTGAATATGCAAATCAAGCTTGAAACGAACAAAAATTACTACAAACAAGAGTTTGGGTTTTACCTCCTTCTCTCACTGTAAAAGGCTAAAACCTGCTGCGCCATTAGCTCTTTGCTGAAAACTATGTGCGTCTTGAACAATCTTGGAAAGTATAAACAACATCAAATTGAATATTTGATGCATAATAATATTAATTGTTGAAAGATCCATCCGTTCAAGAATTTATTTTACTGTAGTTTTATTTTAATTTTCAATGCTGTAAGAACTGGAAAAGAAAATATTTATAATATAATTCGTTTTCAGTTAAGCGCCAATGACCCAGTAGGCTTTTGGTTTTTAATAACAGTTAAGGAAGAAGGCAGTATCCAAACACTTGTTTGTAGTGAAACACTTATTCGTTTTGAACAACTTTAAAAAGAGCTAATAAATGAAACTGAATATTTGATGTATAATGATATTAATTGCTGAAAGCTCATCAGTTCAAAATGTTACTATAATTGTAATGTTTATTTTCAATATTAAGTACAAAAGAAAATATTTGTCGTAAAATTGGTTTTCAGTATAGCGCCAATGACGCAGCATGTTTTAGACTTTTACAGTGAGAGACGGAGGTGATATCCAAACTCTTTTTGTAGTAATTTTTGTTAGTTTCAAGCCTGATTTGCATATTCAATCTAAGCATTACCCACTTTAAAATCTATTTATTCATTTATATTATTACTTGTTGTATGTTTTTTGCTATGATTGTTTATTTAATTTCTGTTCGTTTTGGGTTTCATTTATTCTTTAATTGTTATTTCTGGTCGTTTTGAGTTTGAGTTTTAACAGGTATTTGTATCTGCTGAGCTTGAGTTTAAAATGGCCTTTACTTTTCTTTGAAAAACTTATTTTTCGGACAGTTTTGTTTTTATTTAGCTATGGAAACAAGCACAGAGAATTATGGAAAGCAGACCACCCAGGAAGTATTATATTAAATACCCAATGTAACCAACTCTATATATTAGATATTTAATTAAAATATAAAGAAAGAAAAACGAGCAAAAATGGGGTTTTTATAGGCCAAATGAAAATACTGAAAAAACAAAGCGAATATTTCGAGAGGACAAACCTCTCTCTTCTTCAGCGCGAAACGAAACGATGTATCCAAGGAAAGTGCCGAAGAGTAAAAAAGTTTTTTTTTTCAGTATTTTCATTTGGCCTATAAAAACCCCATTTTTGCTCGTTTTTCTTTCTTTATGTGATGTCAGGCCATTGTGGTTTAAGAAATTATCTTAATTAAAATATACCTGCATAGTTACAGTAGTTGTCTCACTCAGGCTAAGCTAATTATTTCCGAACACAGACAGAGAAACCAGTTTTACTCAGATCAAGAACTCGAGTGTAGTCGGTATAATACACAAGTACCAAATCAAAAAAGTTACTGCCATGTAACTTGTACGAAAGATTTATTCCTTTGAGCCTTCCAAATCATTTTGAACAGTTGAAACTGCATAAGAGAATCATCAAGAACTTGAGTGTAGTCGGGATAATACACAAGTACCAAATTAAAAAAAAAAATTACTGCCATGTAACTTGTACGAAAGATTTATTCCTTTGAGCCTTCCAAATCATTTTGAATAGTTGAAACTGCATAAGAGAATCACCAAGAACTTGAGTGTAGTCGGGATAATACACAAGTACCAAATCAAGATGTTACTGCCATGTAACTTGGACGAAAGATTTAATCCTTTGAGCCTGCCAAATCAAATTTTCATACTGCATAAGAGAGTCACCAAGTTTGGTGGAAAACTACTCCCTGCGGTGACCCAGAAAACAGCCAGCTCTGATCACCAGCAGGAGGATTTAAATATGAGTTAGCACTTTTAAAATAGTGTTGTTCAGCCCCGTACATCATTCTGGAACCCTTTTCTTGAGGATATAGTTGTTTTATCAAAGTACCCTGTTACAGGTCTTCAGCCAAATGTTCAGCAGATATATAAAACCTATGGCCTAAACTATTTAGAAGATAAGCACCGTATTAGGTACCCTTGATTTTAAATAGTGGTAAGAGAAAATAGTTACAAAGAAGACAAGAAAATTGGTGTTTTCAACAATTTGTTTCATTAATGTTCAAACGTATTTTTATGGGATATTCCTCTCACATGACAGTCTCTCTGTAGGCTCACATACCCAGATTTTAACATATATCATCGTTTTTTTAAGTTAGTAAGGGGGCTTTAGACATTCTTGAAGTGAGAAGGAGGAATATTTTTTTAACCCTCTATCCCTTTGGTGGGTGAAAGTTATGCAGTCATTAGTCTTTGAAGTTCGATACAGTCTCCCCCAACTATAAGTTGGGGTATCTCAGTATCTCCCCCAACTATACAACTCCCCCAACTGTATATAAAACTTATAATTTTATTGCCCATAATAATATACCCATGCTTTCTTATTTTTAATCTCTTTAAACACACCCGAGGCCGTACCCAGGGTGGTTAGGGGCATTTGACCCCCCCCCCCCCCCCGAAATATTTTTCTAACTCGTAAAAACGTAACAAAATAGATATAAAAAAATTATAATTTTTTTTGTGTAAACCCCCCTCCCGAAAAAAAATCTTTGAGTAAAACCCCGTGAAAAAAATCCTGGGTATGGCCTTGAACACACGTTTCTCTTATTTTGATCAGACATAAAATAACCATTTAAAATAAACCAAAGCTGAACTAGCACTAAGGTGAATCAGGTTTTGCGGCTTTAGATGACGCTTAAATTAGAGACACTCCTTCTAATATCTGCTCGTTTCCAGCAGAATTTTTTTGATCTTGAAAGCTTTGCTGTAGAAACCTCTGTATTCCCTTTTATAAAATCTTGTTCAAAATCTAACATCATTTATTTTCACCCTACTTGATATGATTACAATTTTTCAAGATAAACTATCCAGTGGGAAATAGTTTAATTGCATTTATTCTTTTCCCTTATGATGATAAAATGTTTCTTCATAGACAGTTTTGATACTAAAATGCCAAATACACTGTAATCTAGCGGTCTTTATATCAGGCTATATGACGTAAACTCTATTTTATCAAACAGTTCGTGGTAACGAACTGTAAGTAAGGAGCGACCCGGCTCTATGGTAACCGAAACTCTAGAAAACGGGTTTTCGATACCAATAGATATATCAAAAGAATCAGATTTCAACGCTGATTTCAAATATATAACTTTCATCAAGTTTAGTGCTACCCATCAAAAGTTACGCGCCTGAGAAAATTTGGCTGATTTTCGAAAAAAGAGGGAAAGACCCCCTAAAAGTTATAGAACCTTAATGAAAATCACACCATCATATTCAGCGTATCAGAGAACCCTGCTGTAGAGGTTTCAAGCTCTTATCTACAAAAATGTGGAATTTTACATTTTTTGCCAGAAGAAAGATCACGGATGCGTGTTTATTTGTTTGTTTGTTTGTTTGTTTGTTTGTTTTTTTCCCAGGGGTGATCGTATCGACCCAGTGGTCCTAGAATATCGTGGGAGGGCTCATTAGAACGGAAATTAAAAGTTCTAGTGCCCTTTTTAAGTGACCAAAAAAAATGGAGGGCAACTAGGCCCCCTCCCACGCTTATTTTTTTCCCAAAGTCACCCGATCAAAATTTTGAGATAGCCATTTTGTTCAGCATGATCGAAAATATGATAAATATGTCTTTTAGGATGACTTAATCCCCCGAAGTTCCCAGAGGGAGGGCTAAAAGTTATGAACTTTACCCAATGTTAACATATAGTATTGGTTATTGGGAAGTATACAGAAGTTTTCAGGAGGTTTTTTTTCTGGTAGTGGGAGGGAAGGGTGGGTCGGTGGTTATGTTGGAGGATCTGTTCATGAAGGAAGTTTTCATGGGGGAAGGGAAATTGCCATGAAGGGGGCGCCGGACTTGCCAGCATTATTTATTGGTTATTGGGAAGTATACAACCATTTTCAGGAAGGATTTTTTCTGGAGGGGGGGGGGCTAGACGAGGGGGTTAATCTGGAGAATATTTCCGTGGAGGATGTTTCTTTGGGGTAAGGGATATTTCTATGAAGGGGGCGCCGGATTTCCAAGCATTATTTAAAAAACGATCAGAAATTAAATAAAAAAAAAAACAAGTTTTTTCAACTGAAATGTAAGAAGGAATATTAGAGCTTAAAACGAACAGAAATTGTAACGTATGTGAGGGGGTTCTCCACCAAGTCAATACCTCGCTCTTTACGCTACAGTTTTTTTTTTTTTTTAGTGCTTTCAAAAGAGCTATCTATTCTAATTAAACGGCCTTTGTGATTCAGGGGTTTGTGAATCAAATTTTCTTTTTAACTTTTAACGTAAAGAGCGTGGTATTGACTAAGGGGAGAACCCCCTCATATACGTAATAACATATACGTAATAAAAAAAAAAACAATAAAAAAACAAGCGATACGGCTCAATAGTAATCGAAACTTTTAAAAACGGAATTTTGATGTCAATAAATGTATCAAAAGAATGTGTTTATAATGCTGATTCTAAATATATAAATTTTATTAAGTTTAGTATTACTCATCAAAGGCTACGAGCCTGAGAAAATTTACTCGATTTTTTAAAGAGGGGGGAAACATCCCCTGCATTAACTAAAAAACGATCAGAAATTAAATAAAAAAAAAAACAAGTTTTTAAACTGAAAGTAAGGAGCGACATTAAAACTTAAAACGAAAGAAATTATTCCGTATATGAAAGGGGCTGTCCCCTCCTCAACGCCTCGCTCTTTACGCTAAAGTTTTTTATTGTTTTAAAAAATAAAGTTGTGAGACAGAGTCAAACTTTAGCGTAAAGAGCGAGGCGTTGAGGAGGGGACAGCCCCTTTCATATAGGGAATAATTTCTGTTCGTTTGAAGTTTTAATGTCGCTCCTTACTTTCAGTTTAAAAAACTTTTTTTTTTATTTAATTTTTTCAAAAGACCTATATGGCCGTGAATGGTATGTTATATGAGAAATATATGAGACATTATATGGAGACATTATATGGCCTTATATGGCCGACATTATATACACATTATATAAGACATTACATGGCCGTATAATGGCCGTTATATGAGAAAATTTCTTATCCGCTATACTTTTTTTCTTATCTAAAATTCCTTTTTTACATAATGTTGATTTTACGTATTTTTCCAGACAAACGATGCCATAGGGAACACTTTTAATTGGATGTACTTCGTTCCCTTAATTGTGATTGGTTCCTTCTTCATGCTTAACTTAGTTCTTGGTGTGCTCAGTGGGTAAGTAACACTATTATTTTACTTATTATTTTATTCTCAACATTTTGTTATTTTATCTTATTGTTATTTCATTCCATCTCTTATTATATCTTTTATCACATTGTATTATAATTTTTTTTTGTTATTAAATAATATTATTATGTTATATCTTATTATTTTTATCTTTTTTTTATATCTTATTATATTCTATCATTTTTATTATATCTTACTATTTTATTCTAAGATTTATTAATTATTTTACTTCAGTTTGCTTATGAAAAAACAAAGAGCAAAACAACTAGAAAGAAACAAAAGACAAAACAACAATGAGAATAATTTTGAGCATATGAATAACGAAAACGAAGCAGGTATATCAACAAAGACATCCACCAAACCGTCTTTAGGGCAAAGGGCACCAATTGAGGATTCGGAGAAATTTTTTCTCTAGATTGCTTTGCTCCCATCCCCTAGGTTTTAAAAATATTTTTTTAGATTAAAAAAAAAATCGAAAAAACAAAACACTGCCACCCCCTACATTTTGAAAAGTTCTTTTTATTTATCTTCATGTCAGAAATGTAAAAAAACTTACCCTCCTCTACCTTTTCATTAGATGGTGCCCCTGTTTAGGGCTGGAAAGAGTATATAGAACATGAAAAAGTTAGCTTTTGGAATTAGTCAAGATCAGAAACCAAACTTAAACACAAGAAATCTTAAAAACAAAAAAGCTTAGTCAATGTAGCTTTAGAATCTTCTTACTTTGGTTTGGTAGACAATCTGCGCTCTACTATAGCCAAAAGTATTATATTAACAGGCTAAAATAATGGTAAAACTGCACTAAGAAACTGTGAGATGATTAAGATCCCCCTGAGTAATATGTATATGATCAGGTATAAGGGTAGTCTTTTTTATTGTCACAGCAAAATAATCTTCAAGGTGTAAAAAGGGGGTAGCTGGAATATTTTATCGTCTCCAGTCTCCGTCTTTTTAATACTTTTTTAAAGTGTACTGCCCACTTTTTTCAATTATATCTGGATCTGATAAAATGATTTCATTCTCGTCTTTGACCTGGGTGAGTCTGCTACTCTGTTTCCCACCCACCTCATTATTCAGCCGGTAAACAGGTTTAAAATCACTATTTGTAACATCTTCCACTGCTAAAGCAGCTTGTAAGTATAGTCTCTTTCATTTTCACAGTAAAATCATCTTCAAGGCGTAAAAAGGGGGTAGCCGGAGCATTTTGTCGTCTCCAGGTCTTCGTCCTTTTAATACTTTTTTTAAATTTTGCTGCTCACTTTTTTCAATTATATGTAGATCTGATAAAATGATTTCATTCTCGTCTTTGACCTGGGTGAGTCTGCTACTCTGTTTCCCACCCACTTCATTTTCCCACCCCATCAGTAAACAGGTTGAGAATCACCATGAGAAGCTTATAAGTATAGTCTCTTTTATTTTCACAGTAAAATTGTCCTCAAGGCCATACCCAGGGGGAGGGGTTAGAGGGGGTTTGAACCCCCTTCCTCCGAAATGATTGTCCGACTCGTAAAACATAAAAAATGGATATAAACTAATTTTTTGTGTGTTTTTTGAATTTTTTTTGTGTAGCCCCCCCCCCCTTGAAGAAAAATCTTTAAGTAAAACCCTGAACAAAAATCCTGGGTACGGCCTTGATTATCTTCAAGGCATAAAAGGGGGTAGCTGGAACATTTTATCGTCTCCAGGTCTCTGTCTTTTTAATACTTTTTAAAGTGGATTGCCCACTTTTGTCAATTATATCTGTATCTGATAAAATGATTTCATTCTTGTCTTTGACCTGGGTGATTCTGCTACTCTGTTTCCCAACCATCTCATTATTCAGCCGGTTAACAGCTTGAGAATGACTATTTGCAACGTCTTCCTCTGCTAAAGCAGCTTTATTTTTGAGGAAAAGTCTTTTATTCTACCTTGAATTCTCTTTGACTTCTTTGCCTTCCTCCTTGTAGAGCTGTTTTGGAGGTGACTGTGCGCGCCATGAGGCAGCAGACAGTGATGTGCACTTATCGGTTTGTTTCTTGAAATTCATTTTTTCTTCGGCAACCTTTGTGTACACACTCTTAACGTTTTTTTCCATTTCCTTTAAATTTTCTGGCCTGCTTAACTCCACTGCTAGAGCTTCAACTTTATTCTTACAAAATTCTCTAAGAGCCTTACAATTCTAGCAGTTTACCCGTATCATATGGTTTCAAAAGGTTTGAGCTATGTTTCTGAGGAGCAGGCTCCATAAAAACTGCAAATTGCCAACTGTTGACACGTAGATTTTATAACTGAAAAAAAGAGGGGGGTTAATATTGGGAGTATAGCTGGCTTTAATTTATGGAAATTGTGCTTTCGGATATAAAATGTAAAACATTCTGTGGAGGGGTGCTTAGTAGACATGGAAATGAGCCGAAAGTCTATTTTACCTTATCATTTTGAAACTTACTACCGTAAGTCTTTAGGTCAAGAAAAACCTAATGTAAATGCATTTTCTGCTGAGCACGATCCTCCAAATAAAATGGGGCCCTAATAGAGCCCAAAATTGTCTTTTTTTCCAATCGGCTTTCCTGCATCTTTGAGTCCTTTTGCTAAGAGAGCCACAATATGGAAACAGAAATGTATAAGGTTACCCAAAAAACGGGGCCAGGCAAAGAGAAGGGCCAAAAACTTTTTTTCCTGGCCAGTTCGTATGCAATAGATGATTGTAAAAAATTGAGAGGGACGTATTTGACTATAAATTCAATGTTCTTGCGCCCTTTAGGGTCAAGAGCCAATGAAGAGCAGCCAATATCCCTCCCGTGAACTTTTCTGCTACTCCAACCCTAACTCCCTTGGTGTTGGATCGAAATTCTGAGATCTTCTTTCCCCTTAAAAATGTTGACAGCTCTAGTGATCATGCTTCTAGGCTCAACAACACCCTACAGAACAAACTTTCGAACAGATAGTGCTATAGATGAATCCTCAAACGAATATAAATTTTAGTGAATATCAAAATATCATTGAAAAATCCAAATTGCTGAAACTTCCTGGAATTAATATTATTATATGTTAAACAGTCGTTCAACTTTCGAAAGTCTTTCTGGGACTCTAGACATTAAGGTAATTCTCTTTTTTTATATATTGATAAATATGTTTGTCAATATATAAAATATATATACATATGTATTTTTATCTACAATACATATTTTGTCAATTTATATATAGATATTATTTGAAAAAAACTACGTTTTCTAAAGAGTTAAAGAGGCTGAGTTACAAGGTCGAACCTTAAAACGTACAGGGATTAGGAGGCACAGTTGGGGGGCTGCCGCCCCCCAAACCCCCCGCTTTCGCAGCCTTTAAATATAAAAAAAAAATTTCTTTAAACTGAAAGTAAGGAGCGACATTAAAACTTAAAAAGAACAGAAATTATTCCGTATATGAAAGAGGCTGTGCCCTCCTCAACGCCTCGCTCTTTACGCTAAAGTTTGACTTTCTCACAACTCTTTTTTTAAACAATAAAAACTTTAGCGTAAAGAGCGAGGCGTTGAGGAGGGCACAGCCTCTTTCATATACGGAATAATTTCTGTTCTTTTTAAGTTTTAATGTCGCTCCTTACTTTCAGTTTAAAGAAATTTTTTTTTATATTTAAAGGCTGCGAAAGCGGGGGTTTGGGGGCGGCAGCCCCCCAACTGTGCCTCCTAATCCCTGTACGTTTTAAGGTTCGACCTTGTAACTCAGCCTCTTTAACTCTTTAGAAAACGTAGTTTTTTTCAAATAATTTCTGCACGTTTTTGTACAGTTTATTACTTATTATTGCTTGACTAACTGTTAGCTGATCGTGTCAGGAGTTAAAGTTGGGGGGCTTCCGCCCCCCAAACCCCCCGCTCTTGAACATTCTTGTGTTAAGGCTTTTAATTCCTGAATACTCAAATCACGTCGTACAGGGTGCCTCCTAATCCCTGTACGTTTTAAGGTTCGAACTTGTGACTCAGCCTCTTTAACAGCCCCCCAACTGTGCCTCCTAATCCCTGTACGTTTTAAGGGTCGACCTTGTAACTCAGCCTCTTTAACTCTTTAGAAAACGTAATTTTTTTCAAATAATTTAAAAAAGAAACTGAGTTTCTTTTCAAAGTATATAAAAAAGTTGCTCTGATGGTGAATCGAACCCGAGTTTTCCGCGTGAAAGTCTGAAGTCTCAGCCGCTGGACTATACAAACACAATAGTAATTGTTGTTTAGCAAATAGAAGGTATTTTCGACGCAAGCAAATTCCCAAAAATCTTGATATGTGGTTTTTGGAAAACAGGGAAGGAGTGATCAGATTGAGCTGAAATTTCGACGATAAGCTCCCAGGCCCCAGGAAAGCTTATCCTCTAAATTTCAGCCCGATCAGACAACGTTAAAGGGGGGGGTTGTGGAGGGAAAAATTAACATGGGCTAATATAGGAAAACGAGGTTTTTCGTAAATGTAAATTCGGGGGACAATTTTTTCGGTCTGAAAATATCAAAAGGCCCTAACAGGTCGAATTCTGCTTCGAATGAGTCCTCATTCAACCGGATCCGTTGCCAACTGTGGCCTGTAGGCGTGGCTAACAAAAAAAAAAAGAGATGAATTTTAAGTGGCTATATTTGGTTTTTTGAAAACAGGGAAGGAGTGATCGGATTGAGCTGAAATTTCGAGGATAAGCTCCCAGACCCCAGGAAAGCTTATCCTCTAAATTTCAGCCCAATCGGACAACGTTAAAGGGGGGCTGTGGTGGGAGGGTCCAAACTTCCGGCCCAGTTTACCCCATGAAGATAAAGTCGGAGGAGGATGAAATTTTGCAAGTTTCTTAGTTTGAGCTTGGGCTACAAAATGCAATTACCGCCGTCTCTCTGCGACCTCTAGGACCTGAAATCGCTTAACATTGTGGTGGGTTGCCTCTTTATAGAGGCACAAGTGTGCCTCCTTGATATTGACAAATAAAGGTCATACTGTTCAAAGTGCAAATAATTTTCAATAATACACAAATGGTTCTCGTGCCATTTAGAGGGTTTGAGAGGGAGGGGGCAGCACTCTTATTTGTAAACCTAGATTTGCCTAGTGATATAAATTTTTCTGTTGATTTGCTGTTATGTCATGTCAAAAAAAACACACTGCCTGAAATATCAATCAGTTTCTGCAAAGCACAGATGATGCAGTGGCTTTTAGAAAGTTTAGAGGGGCATTACTTACTCACTCCTATTTGCGGTAATTTCTGTTTGTTTTTAACTTCTTGGATTAACAATTTTTACTTTCGTTTGTTCTTACCTTACCTTAGACCTTAGCTCCTCCTGAACCTCCAGAGGCACACAGGGCACCCGTTAACAGCCTCCAAACATCCCGCAAATGAGTTGCGGCGTAGATATCCTCCCAATCTGGGATTAAGGATGCATGGAGGGCTTTCCTGTCCCGCTCATATGTCCTGCGCAGCGTGTTTTTGGACCTTCCTCGTCGACGCATATCGTCTGGTTGCCACTAGAGAAGCATATTCGGTAGTTTCGATCCTGGCATACGGATAACATGGCCAAGATAGTGCCATCTTCGTTGCCCGACTACATCAGCGACATCAGGCTGGTTTGTGTAGTGGCGAATTTCCAAGTTTGATATCCTATCGTTCCAGGTAATGTTCAGGATACGTCTAAGACAGTTGTTTTCATATGCAGCAAGTCGTTTTTTTCCTGCTCAGCTGTGAGTTTTAAACATTCCATTCTGAAATGGTGAAGTTTTAGCTGGAGTGAGTACTTCACTGATCTCCTGACTGGTCTAAATCATTGAAACGCCGAGCTTTCCAAGGCTATTCCTTTTCGCAGTTTTTTTTTCAGAATCGCCACTAAACGAGACGGTGCTACCAAGATATTGAAAGTCGGTGAATTGATCTGTGCGTTCAGTCCCCAGCTGGATATTAATCGATGAGTCAATGGTTGACATCGCTTTAGTTTTGGGGGCGTTGATATGTAACCCAAACTGCTCGGCTCTTTCGTTTACTTGCATAAAAAGTCTTGAAGTTTGCGTTTGTCTTTCTCCATCAATCCAACATCGTCTACAAAGTCGAGATTTTGGACTAGTCTGCCTGCAATTTTGAGTCGTATCCATCAATTTGCCAGAATATGTAGTCCACTATGAGAATAAAGAGGAATGGAGACAATACGCATCCTTGTTTGACACCTGTGATCACTTTCAAATATCTTGTATTTCCTTCGGAGGTTCTCAAGCAGCATTCCGCGTCCTTGTGCATTGCTATGATGAGGCGAACCAGCTTTTGAGGAATACCGTGGAAGATCAGGATCCTCCATAGTATTGGGCGGTCTTTTGAGTCTGCGCAAGATCTTTTTGGTCGGAAACCATGTTGTTCCTCGTGTAAATGGGGGTCTAAGGTGGCTTGGAGTCTTGTCAGGATGATTATGCAGAAGAGTTTTCCGGGAATCGAGAGGAGGTTGATGCCTGTGTAATTTCCACTGACTGTCGCGTCTCCTTTTTTGAACAATTTAATAATGGTTCCTGCTCTCCAGTCTTTGGGGACTTTTTCTTTTTGCCAGAGAAGGGAAAAGAAGACTAGCCACACCGAAAGGGACCTGCGGATCGATGACCTGACCATTTCTCCAATTATACGGTCACTACCCGGAGATTTTCCATTCTTCAGCTTATTCGAGGCTGAAAGGATCTCATCCGCCGTTGGCTCGTCTTCTTTAACGAGGAGATCCGAAAATGGGCTGTCCGGAATGTCTTGTGGAACAGGGGACGGGCGGTTGAGAAGGCTTTCGAAGTAATGCACCCATCAATTTTTCCAATCATCTGGAACGGTTAGCAGTCTTCCGTTTTCCTCTTTTACTGGTCCATCTTGTAGGTTGGTCTTCCCAACGATTTCTTTAGTTAGGCGGTACACAGCTCTTGTGTCACCAGGTCGGGCTGCTTCTTCTGCCATTCTTGCTTTCTCATTGAGGTGCTGTCGCTTGTCTGATCTAGCACTTCTCATCACTTCTCTGTCTGCTTCTTTATTCGCTGTGTCTTTCATGACATCTGCAGAGGGATCATTACTGAGCGTGCTCTGTTTTATTTTTTTTGCGATCTTCGATCAAGTCCCATGTCTTCTGGGATATCCACTGTTCCTTTATTGACTTTTTAAAGCCAATAACTTCTTCAGCAGTTTTGTGTAGTTCTGTTCTATAGTCGTCCAAGCTTCTTCCACGTCTTGTGGTATATCAGCAAGTGCCTCGAATCTGTTCGAGAGTTTAATGCTGAATTGTCTCCTAACATCCATGTCTCTGAACTTCTCCACGTCGAAATTTCTTAGTAGTTTTGTTGGTTGTCGAGATCCGTTGAAGCGGAGTCTCAACTTGAGTGTTGCTAGTCCAACCCAACGTCTGCACTTCTGTAACTCCTCACGTCTTTCAGACTAGTTCTCACGTCTTTCGAATCAGAAAGTGGTCAATCTGGTTTTTGATAGTTTTGTCTGGGGATGGCCATGTATACTTATAGATATCTTTTTGCTCAAATAATGTACCTCCTATCAACAGGTCCTTCGACATGCGAAAGCTGACTAGCCTTGCACCACTTTCGTTGATAGTTCCAAGCCTGTGATGTCCCAACACCTCGGGGCAATAATATCTATCCTGACCAACTTTCGCATTTAGCTTGCCTGCCAAGCAAGCGACGTCATGGAGAGGGATGGAGTCTAGGACGGACTGGAGGGTTTCATAAAATTGGTCTTTCGAGGCTTCATCGGCATCATTTATTGGTGCATAGCAGATGGCTAGTGGCATTTTTGCAAGTTTAGATGCGAATCGTGTATACAGGATTCTCTCCTTATTCGGCTTGCACGAGCAGAGAGATTTTTTTGCATTTGGATTCAATATAGCTGCGTCTACAGCTGTATGTCTGTCCACTTTTCCGCTGTACAGAACTGTATAATTCGTGTTGCTGTTTGCTACTTTAAGCTTCTTTTTTCCGCAGCCTTTCCATCCTGCTCCGTTCACTGCGAGGATGTCTAGCCGAAAGTTTTCGCACTCTTCTAGAACTTGTTCAGTTTTTGAAAGAGCCGACATAATCCTTACGTTCCGAAATCCAATTCGTACTGGTTTATTCGCGTTCAGAAATCTGGTCGAGGGGCATGCTTGGGTCGTCATCATATTGGGATTTGATCCGAGGCTTTTTACTGACGTTTCTTTATTATATTCTTTTTCGACGGGAGTGACTTGCTAGGCCACTGCCCAACCAGTTTCTTCGGCTCGGCTAGGGGCAGGGACGCCAATCCCTGACAGGAGGCCGGAGCCCCCAGTGTCTACCCAACTTGCACAGGCCGTTGTCCAAGTCTGGACCTTCCGCCCTTTCGCAGTTGTTCTCCTGGAAGGAATCCTCCCCCGACGGTATCTTGCAGTACCATACAATTTAACCCATTGCTGGAAGAAGGTTCGTAACTAGCGGGACGTGTCCACACGCCGTTTGGTCCTGCTCAGTGTGCATCAGAGGGGTCTTCTTCCTCCTCTGCCTGTATTTATGACCACCAGACGAGGTTACCTCTGTTTCAATTATGGACCCCCAGGGTCTATGTTCACCCTTGGTCCACGTCTCCCTTTATGGAGGCACCCTTCATATCTGTAGGACGTTTCTCTGTTCACAACCTGAAAACGCGCTGAGTGGCCTTGGGAGGGCCCCTACTGAGAAGGTGACTCAATTAGATTCTCAGTTTGTTCTATTTGTCCGTTCGTCCTATGATTCGTTTATTCTTTCATAGCAGTATATGGTGCCATTATGTTTGACGTGACTATTTACTATAACTTCAGTTTGTTTTGGGCTTCAATTATTCATTAATAGTAATTTCAGTTCATTTTAAGCTTGGATTATTGTAGGACTTAATATTCACTTTTCTTATTGTTTAATATGGATTTTTACTTTATTTTGAAAATCTTCCCTTTTCAGACAAATTTTTTCAAATTAATAACAAGCTTTTCTACCATTTCGTTAGAAAATAATTTATAAGTAAAATTTCTGGTTTCTCAACGGGATATGACTTATTCTCTATCTATTAATTTATTTATTTTTTAATAAGCACATGCGCATTTGGATAATGGTGTAAAGGAGAGATAATAAAAGATAGAAAAATGAAAAATAACAAAAATAAAAAAATTAAAATAAGAAAAATAAGGAAAACAAGAAAATAATAAAACATAGAAGAAAATTTAAAATAAAATAGTGAACACGGAAACATCTAAATCAGAAAAATGTAATAGAAGAAATGTAAAAACTGGCTAAGCATCACAAAATGAAGAAAAAAATTTTAAAGAAGAGAAAACGATGATGCTAACAGCCAGTGATGAATAGGAAAGAACTATGCAAATACTTCTGTCGAGATCACCGCTCAACCGTCTTCAGTGCAGAGTAAAAAAATACAGATAAAGGTCCACAGGACAAAATAAAACAAACAACCCTTAAAAACTAACACTGAAATTAAAAGAAAAAGGCCCTTTCTAAATGGTGCTGTAACGGTGCTGTAATGGTTTCTGTAATGGTGCGAGGGTAATCCTTCTTGTTTTAAGATTTAACATTTTTATTGTCACATTCACAAGTGAATAAACTAAACAACACTTTCGTGCCGGAGAAAACAAATGAGGGTTTGACGTTGCACAAAAGTCCACGTAACTAATTACCTGTTAACACACAAAAAAAACTTTTTTCTACTATTACCACCACTTACCTTTTAAAAAAATCCAGTGTTTGTTGTAAGGTTGTTCTTTTACATTGTCCTGTGAAATTTTATCTGTATTTTTTTATTCTGCACTGAAGACGGTCGAGCGGAGGTGTCGAGCAAAATGTTTGTACATTTTTTTCTATTTTTCACTGGCTGTTTTATCTTCGTTTTCTCTTCTTTACGAATTGTTTTCTTCCTTTCGTCAAAGAAAAATGAAAAATAAGAGAACATACGAAGAAATAAGAAAATAAAAATGAAAAATAAGAATAAGTGCACAATCAACAAAAATATGGAACAAAGTTTTAAGAAAAAAGCAGTGCGGTTTTAGAAAAGGTAGAGGATGTGTCGACCAAATTTTCACTCTTAGGTTAATAATTGAGAAGTGCCTGAGTTTTCAAACACCTTTGGTCCTCAGTTTTATAGATTATGAGCAAGCGCTCGATTCTGTTAATAGAAGAGATTTAGTAAAGGTTTTATCCTTGTATGGTATACCAGACAAATGCATTAAAGTGATTAGTGCTATGTACGAGAATAACACTGCTGCGGTTAAGCTAGGAAATGAGGTTAGCAGCTGGTTTTGTATTAAATCAGGAGTTAAGCAGGGTTGTGTTCTATCCCCCTTTATATGGATTATTTTGATGGACTTTGTTTTAAGGAGCACAGGAAAGGCAATGGGAGACCACGGAATCAAAGGGGGAAGAAAAAGTCTCCTGGACTTAGATTATGCTGATGATTTAAGCATCCTAGATGAAAGTGTGAGCAAAATGGATGAAGTTTTAGAGGTTTTGCCAGTTCAGGGTGCTAGAATTGTTTGAAAATTAATGTTAGGAAGACTAAGTCACTAAGGCTAGGAATAAGTGAAGATGAAAAGGTGACGTTGGGTAATGAAAAAATTGGTCAGGTGGGCAGCTTTACTTACCTTGGTAGTATTATTAGTAAAGATGGTGGGAGCAGGGAAGATGTTAAAAATAGAATAGCCAAGGCTCAGGGTGTTTTTTCACAGTTAAAAAAAGTCTGGAAGAATAGGAAGATAAGTCTGCAAACCAAGATTAGAATATTAGAAGCTATAGTGATGACAGTGGTCAAATATGGCTCTGAAGCATGGACGCTCCGAAAAGCGGATGAAGATTTGCTAAGTGTTTTCCAAAGAAATTGCTTAAGGATTGTTCTGGGTACCCGGCTGACTGACCGTATTTCAAACAATAGGCTATACGAAAAATGTGGTACAATACCGCTCTCTAGGGCTATAATGAAAGAAAGGTTGAGGTGGTTAGGGCACGTTGTGATGATGAAGGATGACAGATTGCCGAAGATTGTTCTTTTCGGTCAACCATCTAGGGCTAAACGGAAAGCAGGTCGTCCCCGTCTGGGGTGGGAGGGCGTCATAAAAAAAATTTAAAGGAAATGGGAACTTCGCGGGCGGGTGTAAAAAGGGAGGCTTTGAATAGATTGGGGTGGGGGCGGAGCGTGCGTAGCTGTGTTGGTCTCAGGCGGCTTGGTGCTGCGGTGAGTTGTTAGTAGTAGTAGTAGTAGTAAAGGCATAAATGGACTCTGAAAGCTAGACCTGAGAATGTCCAGTCCCAAATATATAATTATGAAACTAAATCAGGGACACTACTGAAAACTAATTTTTGTCAAGAGTAGAATATATAGATTACGCACTTCTGATAATATTAAATTAGATTAACCTGATCAATTCCAATTTTCAGTTATGTTAGATTAACGTAAATAATGAAGGGTCGAATAGAATCCAATATGAATGAATGAATGAATGATTTTTATTACCCATCTTTAACAATACAAAAAAAGTAAAAATGGAGTAGAGAGAAAATGAAAAGAAAACAACAACACATCAAACAACAACTTATTGACACAAAAGCACAAAGGGCCGTGGTCATAAAAACAAAGACACTTTCCTACAAACATAAATTGGCACAAAAGTATATTCTAGGCTAGTGAAATATAACCCTCACCCCTAATCTTCAAAAAACCTTTCTCTATGCTCTATACCCATCGTCAGGAACCTTCCCAATCTCTTTATACCTCCCATATCTTTCCTTGCTAATAAATTTATTATCTCATCTCTCTCCCAAACCTCAACCCCAAACAATGCTTTCCTTAAATCTATTAATTCACTACACTTCCCCACAAAATGAACCAAATCTTCCTCTTTCCCGCACATGGGACAGTAGCAAGGACCAGAAGCTTGCCTAACCCCTCACAGATAATTCCCTCTCCCACCTAGTGATAACCCGTCTGACTTAACACAAATAATAAACTTTAGCTGCCTCTTTTAAGCCCCGCCTTTAAATACAATTCCCCTCCCCACTGCTCCTTAGCCTTTGCATATAACTCCAGCGATCAGGTCTCATTCACTCGCGCATGCCACACCTGGATCTCATGGTCCCTTAACCTCTCCCTTACCCTACTTGCAACTTCTCCTTCCTTTAATCCAATCCCTAGCCCACCATTCCATAGCTCTGAAAATCCACAATCATCCAATATCTTCTTTATTTGGGATGGCCACGTATCACTCTTTGGGATCCTTAGAGCTTTTATATATGCTGCTTTTGTTATCCTTACTCTGGGAACACTCAGGATTTTCTCCCATAGTCTTATCATCCCCACTAGCCTATCACTTCTTAAAGAAAATAAACCTAGATCTCCTCTCAATACTAAACTATTCGTTGAAAAATGTAGACCTAAAATTCTCTTAAAATACTGAAGCTTAATCTCCTCCATCGTCTCACCAGCTTTACAGTATACAGTACTTTACAGTACACCGATTAATTTGGTGCTGAAAAAGAAAAATTCACTTTTTTCTCTTCAAAAATGTAATTTTCTGGCTTTAAGAAAAAAAATCTGATTGCGCAAATGCTTTGTTTCCGTGTTTCAATGTGCCAACTGACATATATACAAGGATCACAGTGTACATTTGTGGAAAAAACAGTGCTTGAATATCCTTTTTTTCTTCGTAGTCCACAATGTACAAAATGAGACTAAAGTTGTGCAATGAATTAATATGTCATTTGGCTTGTCAATTTGTCTTGTCTGGCCTTGACTGTGTAGCGCTGAAGATGAGACTCCCAATTACATACATTTACTTTAAACCTGATTCTTTAAAGGTTTCTTTTTTATCATTTTTGTTAGAGTATTATGATATTTATAGCTAAATAGCACTATTTTTAGAGCTTCAATTTTTAAAACGATAAATAAATACATAGTTTTTTAGTACTTTAGGAGACACAGTCGAACTTTATAACAGTAGAAGCTTTTTGTCAAATATTTTATTTACTTAGCCTTTCAAATAATAAATTTCTTGTCTAATTCATTATATTTTGAAGAGAGTTCTCAATGGAGAGAAAACGAGTTGAAAGACGTGAAAAATTTCGAAAGATAAAAAGAAACAAAGATTTCACAAACGCCTTTCTCAATTACTTCGACTGGATATCTTATACAGGTATATTTGAAAAGGATTGCAGTGAATTTTTGATTTTCTTAGTGGTAGTAGTTTTCTCCTTCTTCTTCCTCTGGATTGGTTATTTGGAGACACCAGTTTACAATCTCCATGTAATGGTAGTTTTCCTCTTTTCTACTAATTCCTTTTTCCATCCTTGTAGCTACTTTGAATTATATATCTGACAATAAGGTAGATCCACCTGGATACAATTTCAAAAGCACGAAAATACTGTTATAAATATCCTATTATTAGAAAGCAATATGTTGCATGTTATAAAGATGAATTCCGTGCTTTCGAAATTACATGAATCTGTCAAAATGATTTTTCCCAGCAATGTAGGTTTCATACAGCATGATCACAATATTTCTATAAGAAGGAAGACATATTTATTATTAACTATTAAACTGAGCAAGGGCAAAAAAAGAAAAGAAAAGAAAATTACTGACACAATGTCATTGCCGAAATTGTGAAACTTAATGTTTGAGGGTGCTTGCATTTTCAAACGGGAGGGGGGAAGAGTAGACTAGGGCAAATGATCTGCTTGTGTGTGGGTGTGGCCAGAATTTCCTGAAGGAGTTTGAGACAGAAGCAGTGGTGGATACAAGCCCCCACCCAAGATTTTTTCTGGCCCGTCATTCCTTGTTTTTTTTCTGTTTTTACTCTTTTTTAAAAATAAATTTGGCAATTTGGTCAATTATTGGAACCTTTGTCACATTCACCCATCCAAATATTTTACTCATTGGCACCCTTGTCACCTTCGGCCATGGGTACCCATAAGCTGAATTCCAGGGGGGGGGGCAAACCTCGTCTAATTGGTACTTTTAATACTGTATAATAGAAATCTCAGAACAAAAATATAAAAATAAGGCAGCATCATTCAGCCAGGGGGGCGGGAGCCCCCCTGCCCCCCCCCCTCATATGGGCGCCCATGCCTTGGGCCACCCCCAAGACTTTGCTCTAGATCCGCCCCTGGACAAAAGTACCCTCAATTTTTATATCATGTCTTTAGATAACTTAATTCGCCCTTCTGTATGCATTTATTGTTTTTTTTTCAAAGCGGGCACATTTCATTGAAAATGCTTAGATCGCCAAACTCTAATAGAATTCAACAAAAATTCATTTCTAAATGCGTCTAAAACTAAATTAAAAATTTATTGATAATTAAGTATTAACTCTGCTAGTGTGATTTAAAATTCTGCCAGATATCTTCTAGTGTAATTTTCTATTCAAAATTATCTCCTTTAAGCTAACAAGATTTAAAATTTGAGACGTACAAATTATTTGTAATTACTAAGTTTTGTTTTGAGTGGCAACACTGTTCCTAACAAGTTTCGATATAGACTACACTTTGATTCGCCCTGTGGCTTTTTTAAAAGTGCCAATGGCATCAAAATAAAAGTATTTTTTTGTCAATAGACATATCAAAGGTCTATTCATCAATGAAAACCCGATTTTACAAAATTTTGCTTTTTGTTTTTAGATTAAAAGGTCTTTAAGGCAGCAGCACTGCCTTAAAATTTCATTTGAAAAATAAAATATAAAACATAATTATTCCAAATTTCATTTTACTGTCCTTGGTGCTTTAAAGGCCATTTTGAGACCCCCACCCCTCCCCATGTGAAAACCCCTTGTGGGATCCTGATTTGGTAATACTTTTAATAGATTTTCAAAATATAGATGGTGCTTAGAGAATTGTTAGGTGTCTCTTAAATTGCCCACCAACTTCAAACTGTTCTTAACAAAAATAAGTTTTAGCTTTGCTTTCATTTTTTGTATTGGCATTACCCCTGGAAAACAGTCTACATTATGATTCCCTGTATAACGCTTTTTTAAGATGCATTAGTGGTGTGACACTCTCTCCCGTGTGTAACCCTAATTTGTTATTTAACCTTTTAGTGAGTTTGCAAAAGAAAGAGAGCGAGTGGAAAATCGACAGGCGTTTTTGAAATTACGTAGACAGCAACAATTAGAAAGGGAACTAAATGGTTATGTAGAATGGATTTGCAAAGCAGGTAAGATTTTTGCATTTGGTAAGCATGACCGTGCATGGGTGGCTGTACGTAATTATATATATAATTATATAATTATATATATATATATATATATATATATATATATATATATATATATATATATATATATATATATATATATATAATATATATATATATATATGTATATATATATATATATATATATATATATATATATATATATATATATATATATATATATATATATATATATATATATATATATATATATATATATATATATATATATATATATATATATATATATATATATATATATATATATATAGATATATATATATATATATATATATATATATATATAATATATATATATATATATATATATATATATATATATATATATATATATATATATATATATATGTATATATGTATATATATATATATATATAAATATATATATATATATATATATATATATAATATATATATATATATATATATATATATATATATATATATATATATATATATAATATATATATATATATATATATATATATATATATATATATATATATATATATATATATATATATCTATATATATATATATATATATATATATATATATATATATACACATATATATATATATATATATACTATCTTTATATGTGAGTAGGGTCAATCCACGCCAAATCATCCAATCGTGACTGCGCGTGAAATTCCAATTTTGCTGGAAAAAACTCTCAGCTGTTCTCTTCATTGATAGTACACACAGGATTTTTTTTTTTTTTTGAAAGCTAGTTTTTCGGGAAAAAATTTCCAAAGTTTCAAAATTCGCAAAAAACGAGGTTTTTTGAAAAAAAAAAAATCCAAAAAGTTGGTATTTTTTTTTCACTTATTTATCCCATTATCTACATAGCCAGGAGAGGTTGGATAGAAAAAATTGAGGCAATCCGATGACGACGGAAGAACTGACGGCCAACCGAAGTTTTTGAACCCTTGTGCGAAAAGCAGAACTTCAAAAGTCTGTAAATTCTTAACGGTAAGAGCTAGGATACCATTTTTTTTTTTATTCTTGTCCTCTTGTCACCAGGTACAAAGGGAAGTTTTGCATTTTGTCCTATCGCTTTTAGTTTCGGAGATATTTTCATAGAATTTTGACAAATTGTGAAAATTGTCACTTTTCATCCCCCAAAAAAGCTCTGTAGGCAACGCGATCCAGGAAAACTACTTATTAGGTCCTAAACTACCAAACATGACCTACCCGAAACCGTAAAAACCTCGATGGCAAAATTCGATCCTGATTTTTAAAAGAAGATTGAAGTTCGACCGTTTTTCAAGTTTCCTGTTATCATAAAAATGCAGATTCTTCTATCGCCAATTATTGCATTTTTATTTGGTTAGCGAACATATCTTTTAATATGGCCACTCATGCTGTATCTCGTGTAACCAATCTCAAACTTTTCTAGTTTGAATGTAATTCATCAATTCAGGCACCTGGTATTCTTAGTATGTAGCATAGTATACCAAAGTTTTTTAGCCTACCCTTCATGTGAACTTGTTCGGAAACGGCTGATTTTATATTTCTTGAAACAAATAGACGCTTCTTCAAAACTACTTAGGTCAATTAAGTTAGAAAAAAATGAAATAATGAAAATAAAACAATTAATGGTTGCTTTCTCTGCTTTTCTTCTTGTAAGTTTTGAATGTTTCTGTAACAACGGCTACTACATCTGGCTCTAAAACAAAGTTTCTTGCGGAGCGACTACGAGACTCAGGAATAGGCAGCTTTTGTAGTAAGTTAGCAGCTGGTACTATGCACGTGTCGTCAGGCCGAGGCCAACGAAAACTTGAGCATGGTCCATTTGGGTGCATAAACTTAGCTTCAACTTCGCCACTCTCCTCATCAATGCTTACAACACACCCCACCCACCAATCAGAGCCATACACACAGGCTACGTAGTCTCCCGAGTCCAGATGGGTTAAAAGGACGTTCTCGAAATCTAACCGCAACACAATAAATTCTTCTCTTGGCAAGATAGTACCCAAATCCGATAAAACGCAAGCACTGATATTATTTTTGCCTTTGGGCCTAAAACTGTGAAATGACTGAGTTCCAGGAATAGTAATAGCTTTCTCAAAGCGGTCTTCGAGGCAACTTTCAAAGTTTTCATTAACGTTATTTGACGAAACCCAAAATACTGTAATGTTGGGTAGGGACTTATCTGCCCACTCATAAAGATCGTGTGCCGTAAGTATCTGATTGTCAAATGGCCTTTGCAAGCTGGCGCGAGCTGCTAGTCTTTTCACAGTACCGCCAATCCCATCACACGCATTCTTTCCATGACACGAAGCAAAGAAATTCCACTCAGCATCTAACCCAAAGTCACTGAAATGGCAGCTCAAATTTGCAAAGTTTTTTCTGTTTTTGTACTGGGATCCTGCACCGTCGCTGAAATAATAGATTTTACAAAGGCCGGGAATCATATTCTTAACGTGAAGCAATACGACTTTCAAAAAAGCGTGAACTGCAGCAGTGTTATGATCCATGTGGTCGCTGATAACACACAAACTGTTGCTGAACAGGCTATCACCCCTACGCCAATATACCACAAACGGATGTAATGTTGCCTGAGAATTTTCCCAGTGAAAACCCTGAACTGCGTCTTGGACCAAAAAGGAAAAATTTTCTGCAAAGTCTAAAAGCAGGAGGACCTCATTGGAGCAGAGATTCTGCTTTAGTTGGTCTATGTAATTTTGCTGACGGACTGAAATGAAATGGTGTACTGTAAGGTTCCGGATTGACTCGACGAAATTCGGTATGAACACATCTATCGTTTCTTCTACTTGTCTAAGAACTGTTCGGTCCACATGTACCCACTCTTTATAGGTCACTGAGTCAGATTCAGCTAGTTCCTCCCAGAGAAAACTCTCCAAGTCGTTTTGTTTATCAACACAGACAGTGCACTGTACATTTGTAGCATGTGTAGCATGTACATTTCATTTCTGATAGAGCATACAACTTTGGACATCAAATCCTTGAGCGAAATCCTTATATCAGCGCCTAATGATTTAAGCTTAGCATTTTGGTGGTACAGACAAACACATACCGAATGAACCCCACTTGAGCCAGCTGTAACACACCAGGGTGGCTTAAGCTCAGCAAATTTGCTACGTCCGATTTTGAAATCCGGCTTGTCCTCATTGTCCTTCTTAAATAACTCGTAAAGTTCAGAAATATTGGCCAGCAGTAATTTCTTTTGTTTTTGTTCTCTTTTGCCATCGATTTTTACGGAGACGAAATCTTTCTTGCCTGGAAGCTGCCGGCTGTTGACGTTAGATTCATAAAAGTCCAGAACAGCCTGAACTACATGTGGCTTAAGAACATTAGGTGGCTTTTTTGAGGTCAAAAGAGGCAATATTCCTCCCTCCTTTCTGATATTCCTAGCTTTTCTAACAAGGTATTCCGATACTTGGAAAAAATCAGATACTTTTTGCCAGGGCCATGTCGGAGGCACTAGAGTGAGAAGACTAAGTTTCCTAGATAATTTATCCGAGGTTTCAAGTTTGGTTTTCAGGGAAATACAGAAATCCTTTGTTTCTGTGTCGTTCATCAGAAAGGAGACAGATTCTTCAGCAGACTCCATAGAATTCTGAACCAATGACAAAGCTATGCATTTGCGCTTCAGCACAGGAGAGGAAGTAGCACTGGTTGGAACACTCAAAGCGACATTAATGATTTTGGAAACGGATTCTGCAACCGTTTCGGACTTCCGTTTAACGTAGTCTTTTTTTTTTCCAACAGAGAGTTTTAAGGAATAAGGCTTGAGCGGCGAGGTCCCAATATTTTCAAATAAACTTGAAACAACTGTAGCTGCGTTCGCTGCAGATTGTCTTGAGGAACAATCAGGCTGGGAATTGTATGAGAAAGGTCCGTCACTAGAAACTTGGGGGATATTAACAATGTCATCATCGGACTCTTCGTAGGCACGATCGTCAATTTCGGTGCGGCATTCAGCACACACCTTGTAACCGGGAATAAGTTTGAAACGAGACAAGGTTCTAGCGTTTTCTAGTGTTATAGCTCTTGTTCCTTTCCGAGGACAAGAGGTGTGCAACTCAAATGGATCACAGCAGATTCTCGGAACAGCCTTAGCAAACTGATGAAGGTAGAATTGCTCATGATGAAAGCAAATACGCTCTATGGAGCTAATAAATGTTCTCAATAAAATTGTCTCGCGACTCTGATCTGAAAGTTCGGTAAATTGTCTAAGTCCTTCTTTGCAAAAAAATGTTTTCTTGTGACACTCGCTATTTAAATGAAGTCCAACACAACATTTTTCAAGAGCTATTTTTTCTAATTCCGACATCTAACAATCCTCACAGTACGGTATGAATTATACTTCATTCATGGTCAATAGCAATTATTCGACTGTGAGTAAAATATCTGAACTTCAAATAATTCGATGACGCATCCCACTAACTTACTCTGGAGAAAGGAATCGGTCAATTTGTGTGATTTCGATATTTGAATAAACTGCTTGGCAACAAAGAATTTAAACTTAAAGCAGTTCATTCCGCATGCATTTTGTTAACTTGAAAAACGGTCCAACTTCAATCTTCTTTTAAAAATCAGGATCGAATTTTGCCATCGAGGTTTTTACGGTTTCAGGTAGGTCATGTTTGGTAGTTTAGGACCTAATAAGCAGTTTTCCTGGATCGCGTTGCCTACAGAGCTTTTTTTGGGGATGAAAAGTGACAATTTTCACAATTTGTCAAAATTCTATGAAAATATCTCCGAAACTAAAAGCGATAGGACAAAATGCAAAACTTCCCTTTGTACCTGGTGACAAGAGGACAAGAATAAAACAAAAATGGTATCCTAGCTCTTACCGTTAAGAATTTACAGATTTTTGAAGTTCTGCTTTTTCGCACAAGGGTTCAAAAACTTCGGTTGGCCGTCAGTTCTTCCGTCGTTATCGGATTGCCTCAATTTTTTCTATCCAACCTCTCCTGACTATGTAGATAATTGGATAAATAAGTGGAAAAAAAATACCAACTTTTTGGATTTTTTTTTTCAAAAAACCTCGTTTTTTGCGAATTTTGAAACTTTGGAAATTTTTTCCCGAAAAACTAGCTTTCAAAAAAAAAAAAAAAATCCTGTGTGTACTATCAATGAAGAGAACAGCTGAGAATTTTTTCAGCAAAATTGGAATTTCACGCGCAGTCACGATTGGATGATTTGGCGTGGATTGACCCAGTAATGATTGTGTATGTATGTATTTATGTATATTCTCGAAAACGGCTCCAACTTTTTTCGGGAAAATTGGTATCTTTGGATATTCTCGCATAAAAAAAACGATCTAGATAGGTCAGAAGTCTGAGAAAAATCGTTAAGACCCTTAATTTTGTTTTTTTTTCAAATGACGTCATGTACTATGTTAGTACATCATATAAGCATTTTTATGACATATATATATATATATATATATATATATATATATATATATATATATATATATATATATATATGTATATATATATGTATATATATATATATATATATATATATATATATATATATATATATATATATATATATATATATATATATATATATATATATATATATATATATATATATATATATATATATATATATAGTACCGGGAGACCGGCGGCTCTGCCGCGAGGCCCCGGCACGCGGCAGGCTTCTATATATAGATTCTCACTGTTGCTTGTCTTCTAAACGCAGACAATTGAGCCTTTTCTTGATGTCATGACGTCCAAATGGACCTTAAATTGGAAGTGGTCCCTTTGTAAAATTACATTTATTTTTAGTGTACCTTTAACTTTCACCTCAGCTTGTCTTTTGTCATTATGAACGATTTATCCAGTCTATATTTTAATTTTCAAAGGTATGGTAGGCATTGATGCCCTTATCCATGTCAAAATCCCAAACCCAATCATCATCGCTATCATTTTCAATTTTGACACGTTTTGATTCTCGCTGTCCAGGTTGATTTTGACTCCCTCACTTGTTCGGTGTCGTATATCTTCTAACCGCGTGTGTCTTTGCCCTTTATTTTCATTTTTAGCACGCTCTAATTATCGTTTTCGCATAACTTCAAACCGCCCGTGTCTTTGCTCTTCATTTTCATTTTTGATATGTTTTTGGATTTTGATTAATTCAGACAATTTAGCAATTGCCTTTGCTTGATCTGTCCGTATTTTGGTTGTCGCAATTGGTGGTCCAGGTTGTATATATAACGAAAATCAACTTCTAAACAAGGAAAATAGATAATATAAAATTAATCCAAACAGCACTGATAAATAATATTAAATGGCAGAAAATGAAGTAAACGGTTTAAACTTCTCTTAAACATATCGCACTCTATTGAATCTACTACATATAAAGGGTCAGGAATTCAATATTTTAGCATAATGAAATTATTCCTGTAATATAGCGTGAATCTTAATAAAAACCTCAGATAGCGACACAACCCCGATCGAACCTTTAACAGCTCAGTATTAGATTATTGGCACAGTACTCAGTATTATTATTGGTGCCGTAGTCGTAGCATAATTCGGGCATTGTCCTTTTCTAAGTCACTGGATCACATCTGGTATCAAATCATGTCATCGTAGCGCACAGTTTATCACCTATTAATATTCCGATGAGAAGCCGTTTCAAAGCCTTCCATCATTTTGCTGATGATTGCCAAATTTAACTAGTCTGAATTTTGAGCCAGCATTTAGTATGTAACAAATTCGCAACAAACTTTTGGTATTAAGACTAACCGAAATCATAATTGCCATTCTAGAATCTGCTACAAATGATGTTTTTTGTCACTAGTAAGTTTTTTAACGCGTTTTTAATGGTCTTATGGGGAGGGGGGCTAGCTATCATCATTTTTTTTAAAATAAAGTCAAAAGGAAAATAAAAACTTCTAATTAGGGGAATGAAATATAAGGTGATGGAGTCAGGTTAATTATGTCAGTATTCTTAATAGGATGAAGTGTAAATAATATTAGGCTTGTTGGTAGGATGAGTTTTAATTTTAATTAATCTTGCTCTAATCTAGATTAGAGCAAGAACCAGAATTATGGACATACGTAAAATCCGCATCTTTTGAAACTATAGTAAAAACCGAAATCAAAGATAAAAGAGCGGAGGAGCGGACATCAGAGATAGCAATGTTGCAGTTAAAATCCCCGCAAATAAGCCACTGGAAATCTGATGGAACTTTTGCCACAAATCGCGATAATTCTAAACATGCAAAATTGAAATCAAAATCCGAATCAATAGTATGATAATTTGTTGGTAAATAGCACGAAAAAGCAAAATCCCTGGGATTCGAACAGCAACAAAATAACGATTAACGGCAAACACTGAAACTGGAATATTCTCTCGAATAAAAATGCAAACGCCTCCTGATGGGCGTCCACCTGTAGGTGTAGCTGGAGATATAAAGCACTTAAACTGCTGCGACAGGCTCGAAAGAAGACTAGTGGAGTGGTCCAGAAGATGATGCTCTTGCAGACACAAAATATCCAGATCGCGCAGCATAGACTGCAATACAAGTTGTCTATCACCAAAACCATTCAGATTCAGAGATATAATCTTTGCACTAATCATTTTTTATTCTTTGCAACTTTTTCGGTTAACTGTTTGCAGCGAAAGCTAAATCCAGTATGCTCATGAGATCCACAATGGAAGCAACAAGGTTCATTCTGGCAAGGTTTGTTCCTAGAATGAGAGTGTCCACTACCAAGGCACTTGAGACAACGTTCCACGCTAGAGCAGCCTGACGATATATGCTCTAGCGACCCGCATTTGTAGCACATTCGCGGTAAAAACTTATAATCAGTAAGCCGGAAATGTTCGTAGCCAATGTGAATCCCATGACGTAAATAATGAGACTTGGCCGTCACTGAACGGAAGTATACACGATATGATTTCGAAACACCGATGCGTTGTATCTCTTCGATACCTTGGTTAGAAGCACACACACTCTCTGGATTGATCGGGAAGTCCACTCGTGATAATAAACCGACAATTCTCGATTTGCGAACCTCAGTTTTACCGACCTTTTCATTCAAACAGGCTTTCAAGTTTTCGGCGTTTTGTCTTTTTGTATGAATGACCCATTTCTGTTGCTGGGATCCTGATTCCTTAGAAAGTGAAATCCGCACTATACCATCAGCTCCATCCAACGATTTCAGAAAAGCTTCACGCTTTAAAGGATCATCACAATCTTGTGGTTCATCACAATTGTGATGATTGTGATCATTGTGATGATTGTGATGATTGTGATCATCACAATCTACTACAAGACCCACTGTTTCTGACTCGTTATTCAGCGGAGGCCAGGATTTATCATTGAGTTTTTCTTTATTTATACAGCTCAAAAAACTTAAAACTTCGTTTTAAGTCTTAATATTACTCCTTACTTTCATTCGATAGAAGCTGTTTTTTTTTAATTTAATAGTACCATAAAGGTAAAGATGTACTAAAGAAAACTGACCGTTTCTGTAGATGCTCGAAATATGCAGGCTTATCTTAGTTTTGACCACATTTTTGAAGAAACTAAATTTCAACTGCAGGGTAAACTAGATTCTGGAAGGGGGGGGCAAGGTATAGGAGGAGTATTTGCCCCTCCCCCCCTTGCCACATAGCAAATTACGCCCCTGGCACACTTACCAAAGAAGCGCAGAAAGGAAACTGAAAACCTCAATGTAAACGAAAACAGATTTTGTTACAATCAACTAGTACTCATTAAAGGTAATCGGGTAAATTGCAATCCATTGGTGAATAAATCAGAATATTCTTATATGATATGGCATAAGTAAGGGGGTTTCTTTTTAATTCCTGTTTTGTTCCAATTAATTCTCTTCTTATTGCGCTGAAGACGACGGAGGTTATGCATCCGCTTATTAACTAGAAATTCATATTAGACGTGTTATAAAGACGGTTAGACGGTTATATTAGACGGATCATTAAGGATAAATAAAAGCTAAAACCTCAAAGGTAAGAAACCAGTGTGACATAAATCAAATAATGTCATTTGGGGTCGCATCCGTGTTAATCTTCGTAACAAATAATATAACTAGCAATTTTTATTGTTACTAAGGGCTTTGGTTTGTCCTTTATTAGGTTGCAGCTACCCCTTCAACCATGATGGTTGTAACCTTTGATTATGACGTCACCTATCATTTTGTTTGCAAAATCATGATGTGTTTGATAATATCTTTTTGATTAGCAGTTGCCGTAGCGTAATGGCAAGGAGACAATCCCTAAGACATAAAGGATTTGATATCAAGCCTGTCTACGGTAACGCTTGTATTGGCGTTGATCGTAAGATTTCAATGTTTTCTCTATCTATAATGGAGGAAAGAATTCAAATATTATTAACATTTTAAGAGATAAACATCAGCTAATGTATATTAAACTGACTATGCTCATTCATTTATATTTTTTTCAGTAAAGTCCAAATAATCTTCTGGCCTTAGGAAGGCATAGGGGTTTTGAACCCTGCTCATGTTAATTTCTGGTCGTTTTGAGTTTGAATCGGTTATTTATTGTAATTTCCGTTCAGTTTGGGTCTCATTTATTTGCCTTGGCTGATTTGTAGTAGTTTTATCACTTGGTAGATTATTTGATTCTATTGTTGCTCTTTTATGGTGTAATGGAGTTCTTTAATTTTCTTTGAAACGACTTATTTTATGGGAAAAGTTATTTTTAAATTGATTTCGCCAAAAAAGCTGCTTTTGTTAGTGACATGTTTAAGCCCTTATTTGTAAGTTTTACATGTTTTTTAGTCCGCATTACTTACAATTTTATTCTCTTTTCTTCTAGAGGAAGTTATCCTTGCAGAAGAAAGAACGACAGAAGAAGAAAAATTACATATCATGGAAGGTAAGTTTTAGTTTCCTTGTAATATTTGCAACTTAAGTTTGTCCATGTAATATGCTATGGCTGGCTCCGTTCTCTGAAACAGAGGCTGGTGACCCTGCCGGCAGAGTCATCAGGTTTTAAGCGTATTAAGTACGGCAGAGTACTTGTTTTGGACCATTTTAAATCCTACAACCTTCGTTGTGTTTGGAACCTCAAAAGTAAACCAATGCAGCCATTTCTGCTGCTACGGCTGCCCTGTTTAACCACACATAGTTTAACAACCTTTTTTGCAGAGATTGAGGACGGTGATTGCCATGTTGCACCATCAGGGTTGCCAACTTGCACACTTCTCGTCTGAAGTACACTTCTTCTTTTTTTTACCTCAGAGGGGAGACGGAAGTATGAAAATCACTCTTTTTGGGTTTTAGTTTTCATTCACTTTGAACCTCAGTAGTTGGCAACTTCGTCAGAAGTGTAATTTACCCAACGAACATGGTTACCTACTTGTACACTTTTCATTTGAAATGAACTCTTTTATACCACAGAAGGGATGCGCAAGCTTTGGCAGCCGTGCACGTGCAATTTTTTTGACTTGCACTCTTTTTGACCAAAAATCGCTCTTTTTTTACCTTGATTTGTACTCTTTTTGGACGTCAGTGGTTGGCAACCAGGCTACACACCATACCAGTGACTATGGCACCTTTGCTGATAAGCATAAAGTCATTCTATTATGGTCTATTATATAAGGTCTATTCATTAGGTCATTCTATAATTTTTATTCTTATTCTTATGAAGCAGTATTGTTATAGGATTCTTGTGATATAGGGTTTAATTAACTAATTGTAAATTTACAAGTTTCACGCAAGAGAATACTTGAAGACAGCAATCGAAACATATTTGTTTTTTCTTTTCATTTTTTTTCAATAACAGAAAACCACCCTTGTTTGGATTCTGAATTATTTTTTCTTTTTTCGTTTAATCGATTGAAATTAAAAAAAAAGGGTAAAGGAAGTTCATTTTATAAACTCCACTTTCATTATTTGGCATTTGATTAGAAAGTTTCAACATGACAGATGGCAGTAGTTCCAATAATAACATTCTTGAAAACCATGTAAATAGAAACACTATTTATTTAGATCTTACGGTATTAATGTGCTTCACCAATACTTCTGGTGGAAGACTCTCAGGAATTTCTGATTTTACTCTAAATAAATTCACATATTGTTTCATCAAATTCTTCCCTTTTATCGTTTATACTTTTCTTTTGCCAGAATTGTTTAACAAATTGCAACCCTGTATTAGAAGTAATTTCCATAGGTTACCAAACACCAAGTTCCAGCGTAAAATCCATAATGGTTCACAAGATACTAATCTGAAGGAAAAAACAAAAGTAAAATCCTTGGTCTGAAGGCACTATAGAAACTAAAATATGCAGAAACTTCTTATTAGAAACCTTAGAAAAATTAAAGGTAAAAAAAAAATTATGTTTTTTTAAAAATTAAAGGTAAAAAATATGTTTACATTATGTAAACAGGCTCAGTCATTTAAACTCTTCGTTCTAGAGCAGTCACTACTTTTAACTTCTTTTACTTGACTTTCTTTTACTTTGCTCTTTTACTTTCATTATATTTTTTATACTAAAATGTTTTACTAAAAAATAATGCAAAATTTTGGTTTAATTTACCTTTAATTAAAAATTTAATTTATTAGAAAAATTAAAGGTAAAAAAAAAAATCATAGAATCCACAGAAAAAATTCACTAAGAATAGATTCATCACTAGGGGTGGTATTCCTTCTGTTAAAATCACATGAGTTCCGAAAGTCTAAAAGGCTCTATGCTTCTGTTTGAAAATGACTAAATAGAACTGAAAAAATAACCCCATCCCTTTCTCACAGAAAAGGAACTTGTCCAGAAAAGAAAATTGCGCTGGAAGAACATATAACCGTTTTCTGGATAGAATTAATTTAAAGAAATTCATCATAAGGGAAAATTCATTCTCTGAATTTCTTTCTCAGTCTCTCTCTGTTTTTTTTATCTGTCTCTCTCTCTGTCTCCTTATTTCTATTTCTATTCTCTCTCACTCTCTCTCTCTCACTTACTCTCTTTCTCTTTCTCACTCTTTCTGTTTGTTTAAACAATATTTCTTTTTTGTATAGCTAGAAAGATGCTGAAAATATGTAGGAATAAATTGGAAAATTATCCTCAGAACCTGAGTTTAGCAGAACAAGGTTAACTTTTCTTTCCGCACTAGATGCACGTAGAAATAAATATGTTGCACTGATAACACTATTAAGCTATTCCAAAAGTTGGAGGCTTTTGCGCTTATTTGAAAGCCTTAAAATGTTGCCTAAAAGAAATTATCTTTGGGTTTTGCGAAGCTAATTTTTAAAGTTAGCTTTTATTTTTTTTTTCTGGCAAAATTCTAAAATACACAAATCTATTCCTGTGAAAAGTCCACCACATACCAACTGATCTTGACACTATAAGACTTATTTTGTATGGCTAAAAGTGATATAATACCGGTTTAATGTGGCTAAATGGTCCAAAAAATGGTGAGATTTCTTTTTATATTTATTTTTTACATTTAGTTTCTTATGTACGTTTTTTAGTAGTGTAAATGGTCTGTGGAAGTACTAAGTTGATCCGGTTTGTGTGCTCTAAGTTCTTGCATTTTTCATTCCAAATGTGTCTATTTAATAAAAGCGATATAATTTTTGTATATCGAACAAACAATTTCATATCAGAACTAAGTGCTAAAATTTCTATGCTCGATGATTTCTTTCTTCAATCCTTGTCAGAACAAAGCATATAGATGCTTGGCAACTGTGTAACCTTGGGCCCTGTGTAAAATCTTCTTTTACTCTTTTTTGAACTTCATAATAACTTAAAAGAAGTTTGATGTTCGTGAAGACAAAAGAAAAATTTATATATTAGTCTTGCGCTACTCATTCGAAAATGCTTAAGTGATTCAGGGTATATGAGCAATTCACAGGGCAATTATAAAAAACAATAAAACAAACAATGTGGAAAAATAAAAAAACAGGTTTCGTACTGATATCGATTTTAATGCAGTTGTCTCTGAAAGCAACTTTTTCCTTACTTCTTCAATGTTAAGATTTTCTTCTCAATTTTCCGTGCTTGAGCAGGAAAGTGCTTCAGAAATATTTTAAAATGTGCTTAACGAATTCGTTTCTAAAAGAAACTTATTTGTAAATCAATAGCCACACCGTTAAAAAAAAGTCTAAAGTTTTGTTGCTATAACCTAAAAAAGCAAACAGTCACCAGGTACAGCAGTTTCCAAAACTTGGTGTGCATATCTCAGAATGCCCGGTGTGTCATACAGTTCCGCTTTACTTCGAAAACTCCTACCACAAGTGTCACAGTTCCCACAACTTGGAAGAGTTCTGCCCCCCTAGGTATATTTTCACCACGCTTGGCACACACTACGATTTCTCGGTTAACGGTGTACTCGATTTCTGAAAGTTGGCGACCTTGATTGATCTATTTACGGTTTCACGATTTCTCGATCTCGACCTCCATCACGATTTCTCGGTTTATGGTGTACTTGATTTCTAAAAGTTGTTGACATCGGTCTCTCGATTTACGGTTTCACGATTTTTCGATCTTAATCTCGATCACGATTTCTCGATTTACGGTGTACTCAATTTATGAAAGTTGGCGACCTCGATTTCTCAATTTACGGTTTCATGATTTCTTGATCTCGATCTCGATCACGATTTCCCGGTTTATGGTGAACTAAATTTCTGAAAGTTGGCGACCACGATTTCTCAATTTACGGTTCCACAATTTCTCGATTTGAGGTATACTCGATTTTTGAAAGTCGGCGAACTCGATTTCTAAATTTACGGTTTCGCAATTTCTCGATCGTGATCTTCATCTCGATCGCGATTTCTTGGTTTACGGTGTACTCGATTTCTGAAAGTCGGCGACCTCGATATCTCGATTTACGGTTTCACGATTTCTCGGTCTCAATATCGATCTCGATCAGGGTTTCTCGGTTTACGGTGTACTCGATTTCTGAAAGTCGGCGGACCTAGATTTCTCGATTGACGGTTTCGCGATTTCTCGATCTTCATCTCGATCACGACTTTTCGGTTTACGGTTTACTCGATTTCTGAAAATCGGCGACCTCAATTTCTCGATTTACGGTTTCACGATTTCTCGGTCTCAATATCGATCTCGATCAGGGTTTCTCGGTTTACGGTGTACTCGATTTTTAAAAGTCGGCGACCTCGATTTCTCTATTTACGGTTTCACGATTTCTTGATCTCGATCACGACTTCTCGATTTTCGGTGTACTCTATTTCTGGATTGACTTTCGGAAGGCACTTATAATATAGAAAAATATCAAGTACAGGAAATATGTGTTTATATATAGTTAACGGTTAGAAAATGAATAGAAATTAAATAAATCTGTAAATATATTTTAAAAACTGTAACTGTATAAGAAATATAAGTTTTAAGTCCTCTTAGCTTGAGTACATAAAATTCAGAACTGAGTCTTGATGTAGATGTTTCCTTTATCCCTTTGCAGGCTGTTAAATTACTTTGCTGGGGGTCATCTTTAGTGAAATACTGCCTTACTGTCTTAAGGGTTTAGTGGCAGCACATTTTCTAATATGAAAGAAGGGGTGTGGGTTCAATTTGCTCTGTCGGAAAATTTCCTTCTAACAATTGTTCGCTATTTACAATTCTTCAAGTTACTATTGGCAGTCAAATTGGCAATTTAGTTTATAATTGACAGTTGAGAAACCATATTGTGACTAGCATTATTCGGTGTAATGCTTTGACGAATAGTAGTAGAAGTTAAACTGAGTCTCTTCAAAAAAAAAAAACAGTTTAAACTCGGTAAAATGCCAACTACTCTAATAAAAATAATCATATAAAGTTAATTTAGTAATAAAACATAGGTAATTCACTATGCATTAATAAATTTCCTTTTTTGAATTTGCCATGCTAATGAAATCAGATCATACGAGTGTGTTATTTTACAAGTTTGATGATACGTCGTTCCATATACTTTAATGCTAGATATATGTGAGCCATGGTGTTTGCAAAAAAAGGAACAAAATGAAAACATGGCAAAAATCATTGAAAACATTGTCCTCCTTCACACATAGTCTCTCTTTATACATTTAGTCAACTTCTCAAATTCTTCTTCTAATATCCTGCTGGCTCTGTACCCTACTATCCAGAAAACTCTCTAACGGAATTACTTCCCCAAGCATAAAATGCTATATTCGATTTTTTATTATTATTAGATGATGACGATATGTTTATTTAACAACAACAACTATCTACAAACAAAAATTAAATGAAGAAACCTTGAAATCTTATATATTTTAGTGCTACTTATGTCCTTTAACACTAAAATCTCATAACTGTTCAAAAGCATACTTAAATTATTCGTCCTCAGAGACCTAAAAATAGTGATACTGATTTTTGATTAGCAAATATTCTTTAGTTTATGCCTTATACGTATGCCCAGTCACAAAAACACTTTTAATTTGCTTACATAAAAGCTTCACTTATAAGCTCTCTGTCGTACATTTGATGCTATTAAAGTCTGTTATAGGTCTGATCTTATTTTCCTAGAAAACCAGAGAAGTGAAAAGGAATTTAATGGTGTATTTGATCTTGAAAAGCACTTGGTTTCTATAGATGCAAAGAAGCCATTAAAAAAAGGATAGTAAAGAAAAATCTTAATGTAAAAGAACTATAAGATAAAAGAATAATAATAATAATAATAATTTATTTATTACCTACTATAAAAAGAAGTGGAGTAGTACATCAAGAACAAAAAAACAAAAAGAAACAAAAAACAAACTCGAACACTTTACAATTATTTATAATAAAACGATGTAAACTATGGTGCGCAGTAGACCCTGCAGATAACGACAGCTTTCCCACGAGCACAGTCAATTTTTCCCGTAAATCAGGGAGGCCGAATCGCGATATTAGATGCCGGCTCTGGAACCACGGAGGGAGGAACAAAAGGTACCGAGAAAATTTAAAATAATAAGTTCGGATAGATTTCGGATCTTTAGGCTTCGGAATTGGAAGAAAACCAGATAAAAAAGAATAGAATGATCGCAAAATGAATAATATAATTCCCAAGTGCTTTTCAATTGTACCTCCCTCTATTTGCAACAATTTTTGAATATCCTATCTAATTTTGTTTTGCATTAGAAACTGTCAGAGCCCGAAGTGTTTTGATATTATTAGTAATGAGAAGACTAAGCCAACGAATAGAAGAGACACTGGGAATAGAGAAAAAACCACAGTTAAGAGGGAGACTCGCACTCGAATTAAATGAAGTATATTCGCACTTATCGACGCTCAACATAAGCCCGATCCGTCTGAACTGGTCTGAGATCCAGCTGACAGAATTTGAGAGCCCAGCCCTAGAACGACTGACAAGGAGAAAATCGCCCGCATAAGCAAAATACGAGACATCAATTCCATCAGAAATGAAAGTCGAAGGCAAAGATGAAAGGATAGGAGCAATACATAACTTAAAAATAGTTGGAGAAAGCACACCACCTGTAAAGACCCCACGCAAAAGAAACACCTTTGAATTAGAAACTACTCCATTAAATTTTACCCGAATAAAAGAGTTAGAATACCAGTACCGTAACAAAACAACAATAGAAAGGTTAATATTATTGGAAAAAAGTGAATAGAGTGTATGTGAGTGGACTATACTATCAAAAGCTTTCGAAAGATCAAGAACACACATATGAAGAGGAGATTTATTATTAACAGATTGCAGCAGGAGGGAAGCTAGAACCCGATGACATCCCGGCCTGTTTTGAAAGCCAAATTGGTTTTCGCCAAAATTAACATTTTCTGAAATGAAAGCGAGAAGAATATATTAAAAATTTGTGCTAATATTGCACGAAACAGTAATTGGTCGATAAGAATTACACTCTGACGACGTTTTTCCACGCTTCAAAACCGAGGTGACTGTGCCACAGAGAAACCTGTCGGGAACCATAGAAGTAAATAAACATATCTGAAACAATAGCTGAAGGTGATCTATCACAGTTGGGCAAACTACTTTTAGATGATAAGAAGAAATATCGTCTTGATCAACAGAGCTAGATTGCATGTTCTTAATAGCTTGAACAATATCAACAGTAGAAACTGGTAATACATCACTCTGAGAAATACGGTTCGGCAAACACGACTCAAGAAGATTACTAAAAAACTTTTCAACTTCCCGGTTCACCTTGCCAAAAATATCATTATAATACGATACCCAAGTATGAACTGCTATAGGACTTTCAGAAAACACTAATAAGTTTATCCGAATTCAGAACATGAGACCACTCCTTTCTCGACTCAGGAAAATCAAAACCAGATATCCGAGACTGCCATAAATGTTTTTTATAAGCACACTTGGTACTTTGCTTCAGATCAAAGACAACTCCTCGATTTGGCCGACCGCAAGACACCCATATTCGTAGCCAAAACTTAGCTTTATTCTTTACAACTTTTAATTCTGGGTCCAAAACCCATTCTGGTTTTCTAGTTTTAACTATAATCTTTTCTAGAGGAACAGCAGTCGCCTCTACTTGTTTTAAGCACCAAATTATTTTATCATAATATTCATTTAGAGACTGCTTATCATTTGAGAAACGGTCAGTAACTTGAAGCAAATGGTAAGGAACTTTTAAAGAACCCAATAACGCTGACAATGTAGTAATATAAAGTGCAAAATTAGCTCCACTCCAGTTATTCCTGTAAAACCACTTAGAACTTTGTGTAAATGGTTTAGTAGAACGGAAAGCGACTAGTGAAGCAGAGAACGAAATCGGGAGGTGGTAAATATCACGATCGTCCTCATGAACAAAAACAGTCGATACTGTTCTTATACTGAATACTGAAATATTTGGCGAGGAAACTACATGGTCAATATTAGACAAACTTTCAGATTGGCGAATATATGAATTATCAACACTTTTCTCGACTATTTTATAAGCAGAAACAGCATCAAGGACTATATCGGATCGAACTGACTGAATTGTAGTAACTGTGTTGAAGTCACGAACAACTATGAACTCATAACCAGTCGATACAACAGACGCAAGAATAGCCTTAAGATTCGCCTAGGCTTTCATATACGCGTTTAAAGCGGAAATAGTTTTTTTGTTACACGGGAGCACAGTTCATATAAATATCCAGTATGATCATTCCCTATCTCACCCATTATAAAAACCCGGACCGGGGTGCGAGTGCTCCGGAGAACGTTTTTGCAGATAGAAACATAGGCGGCATCAGATCTTTTCATGGGTAGACAAGTCAGACTGTGATCTAATCGGAAACAAGTACTATCCCGCTAATGCAGAAAGAAGTGGGAGGAGCTTTTTGTTCGCACCGAGAACGAAGACCAGAAATGATCTGCGATAAGCTTACTGGATAATTATATGAACTGTGCATGGGAGACACACATTTATCAGCACAGTATTACCAAACCGAACCGCAAGGATGAATTTATCACTGTGAAAACACACTGGAGAGAGCAAACTCAGGTTATTCTTAACAATGCACGCGAGGCCTCCAGAAGGTCTACCAGAAGTGACCGCAGCATTAGTTGTAAATTGGAATGATTACGACTTCTTTTTAACACATTAATACTAGTAGAAGTCAGGAGGTGTTCTTGAAGGCATACTATGTCAAACCGGTCACACAATTCATCAATCATATGCTCCTTTAAATGAGTACCATTTATATTAAGCAAAACAATCAAAACATGCACAATCATTTCTTCTTGGCAATGATATTTCTCAGCACTTTGCATCTAAGACTAAAGGAGGCATGATTTTCACCACAATTGGCAAATCTTGCATCAAGGTGACAAGGAGAATCCTTGGTGGAAATAGGAGGACCCATACAGCGTTACACTTAGCAACCAAACTTGTACAATCAGCTGCTCTATGGTCTGGCGAACGGCGTTTGAGACAGCACCGAGGTGCCGACAGATATTCTTTCACAGATAAGTATTCATATCCAAGTTTAACACCATTTTGCATAGCCTTGGCTTTTGACATGGAGTGACAAAACTCAAGCTTAACCATGCCAGTGTCACCGAGCCGCATAGCTTCCGCCACACCTGGATATCCTTGAAAGAATGAGAGGTCTAAGTCCTTCGATATTCCTCTGACTATCCCGAAAAACCGCTTAGTCATCTCCTTGGATGTAGATTCTGCTAAAATCACTGAAATTGAGTCTTTAAATTCTTTAGCAGCATATTTTCAACATTAATTAGCCATTTGTCACCTCGTAAACTCAACTTGGTAACTGCATCATGACAGCTTACTTTATCGAGCAGTTCTTTGCGTTTTACCGGATCATTTAGTGTGTGCGGCACTTTTGAGACAACAACAACGGTGTGAGAGTTAGTTGACGGCGTTGCACGGGCAGGCAATGGTGGAAAGTGATTATCATACGAAACGAACTTACTTGAAATGGTCTTTAGAAAGTGTTCCATTCTATTCAGTTTTGCGTTCAAACTAGAATAAACCAAAGCAGGGATGACAGGTACATCATTTGGAGAACGAATTACAAACATCGGTAGGTCTATGTCTTCATCGTCACATTTCACGAATATGCTTAACATATCCTTCAGATGGCTTTCCAAAGCCTTCGGCCCCTGTTTTATCAGAAGCTCAGTCCTAGGTACGGCCGCATCGTAGAGGATTTTTTTTTTAGCTTCGATTACACTCGGCAAGCCCAAGTCCATTATTCATTATTCACTGTACATATCATAAGAACCAGATACCAATAAGAGCCAGATACCAATAAGCGAAGGAAGCGTAGTTTTTTCTTACCAGAGCCCCGCAGTTTAAGGAAGTAACACTCCCAGCAGGTACAACGGCCCTTGCAAAAAGAAACTCCCCTCTTCTGCTCGCTTATTATCAAAATTGAATTATAATCAGATTATCAATTCATATTAAAAAGATTGTAAAATAATAGAGGACCTTATATGAGTGGGTAAATATATCCAATGGTAAAATCGTTCGTCAATATCAATTTATTATTTCAATTACTGCGGAACAGACGGTCACTGCAATCCACTGTAATTTATTCCACATTTAATCTGGCGTAAATATCAATAGATTTTCACAGGTCAACTGCTAGATGATAACTGTGATTTACACCGTAAACAACTTTACCGACTCTGAGATAGTGTCTGATAAGCCTTTCTGATAACCTGCGTGCACATAGTTTATTTTGATTTAGCCCAACATCCCCCACAACAGTCCTGGGAAATTGTATATTTAAACCATTAGCCTTAGTAATAGTAGCACTACTAGAAGTAGCAGTAGTTGTACTAGTACTAGTCGTAGTAGTTGTAGTTTGCACATGATGCGTTTCTATTAGTTCAACATACACCTCGTCATATCCTGAAAGATTCAACCTAATACTCTAAGCCGTTCTTGAGATACACCCTTTGGGCAGCCTGCAGACACATAGAGTTTTTCATTTTAATTCAACATTCCCCTCAACACTTCTTGAAAATTTCTCTATAATACACTTAGCCTTGGTAGTAGTATTTGCAGTAGAAGTAGAAGTAGTAGTAATAGTGTGTGTATAATACCTTTTGGTTGATTCAACATCCCCCTCAGAATGCATAGAAAGTTTTATCGTAGTGCCCTGAGATCCAGTTGTACTAGTAGTAGTAGTCAGTAGTAGAAGTAGTTGTGATAGTAGTTGTAGTACCAGTAGTAGTATTAATAGTAGTTGCAATAGTAGCAGTACCAGTTGTAGTAGTAGTACGATCACAGTGTTTTTTATTATTTCAGTATCCCCTTAAGTCCTGACAGCTTCAACTTAATGCCCTAGACCATTTCTGGGATATTGCTAATACCCCCTTTTAACATCCTGCATGCACATAATATATTTTGATTTAGTTCAATATTTCACCAAACATTCCCTGAAAGTTTCACCGTTTCTAACCCTTAGCTTTATGAATGGTAGTAGTAATTGTTGTTGTAGCAGTAGTAACAGCAGTAGCAGTAGTTGTAGTACTACCAATAAAAGTTACAGTAGCACCACACAAATATTGTCTTTTGCTTAGTTCAACGTCTCCACACACCATCTCCTGTAAGTTTCAACATAATCTATTCCTAATATATTGCTCACAAGCCCTTTTAACAACCTTCTTGCACACACTTTTTTTGTTTAAATTAAATTCCCCCCCCCATATCACCTATAATTTTCTCACCCATATCGCTAACCTTAGAAGCCTTAATACTCTTAACTGTTCCTGATATATTGCTTATGTGCCCTTTTGACACCTTGAATGCACAAAATGTGTTTTGATTTTATTCAACATTCCCTGAAAGTTTCACCTAAGTTCCTTTAGCCTCAGTAGTGTCGGTATTCGTAAAGACAGTAGTTGTAGTAGTATGTACATAATGCTTGTTGGTTAGTTCAGTATCCTGCTCAACGTACACTGAAAGTTAAACTAAGTCGTCACTCAGATATTGCTAATACACCCTTTTGATAACTTGTAATGTACATGGTGTGTGTTTATTTAATCCAACATTCCCCTGATTATTCCCTGAAAGTCTCATTTTGGTACCCTAAGCTTCAACGGTAGTAATAGTCGTATTAGTAGTAATAGTAGTAGTAGTATTAGTAGTAGTAGTAGTAGTAGCATTAGTAGAAGTATGGTCACGGTGTCTTTTTTTCAACATACCCTGAAAACTTGATACCCTAAGCAGTTGTTAGGACCCTTAGCTTTGGTAGTAGTAGTATAAGTAGCAGTAGTAACAGTAGAAAAGTAATAGTAAAAATTAGTAGTAGCAGTAGTAGCAGTAGCAGTAGTAGTAAAAGTACTAGTGGTAGTAGGATTCAAATATTGCCTTTTGGTTCGTTCAACATTCCCCATAACATGGTACGTTTATGCTTAATTCTGAATTACATCCCTATGATATTGCTGATACGCCCTTTTGACAACCTGTATATACATAGTGTGTTTTGATTTAATTCAAAATCCTCCTTAATACTCCCTATGATTTCACCTTGATACCTTTAGCCTTAGCCTGGTAGTAGTTGATGTAGTAATACTAATATTAATTGTAGTAACGGTAGTAGCAGTAGCAGTAGTTGTCGTATGCACATATTTTCTTATTGCCGTTGAAAATCCCCTTCGTCATACCCTGAAAATTTCAAGTTATTGCTCTAAACCGTTTCAAAGATATTAGTTATACACCTTTTTGACAGCCTGCAAGTGCCTAGTGTTTTGATGCAACTTCCCCTTCGACATTCTTTGAAATTTTTCACCTTAATACCCTTAGCCTTAGCAGCGGTCTCAATAGGAGTAATACTAGTAGAAGTAGTAGTAGTAGTAGTGGTAGTAGTAGGAGCAGCAGTAGTGATAGTAGTAGCTTTAACTGTAGCGTGCACATTTTACATTTTAGTCCATTGATCATAACCCTTATCATTCCGTGAAAGTTTCCATTTGATACCCTAATCCATTCCTGAGATAGGCCCTTTTGACAATCAGTATGAATGTAGTCTGTTTTGATTTAGTTCAACACTCCCCTATATATTCCCTGAAAGCTTCACTTGAATGCCCTTGGCCTTTTTGTACACCAACGGTCAAAGACGCCCCCCTCTCTGATAACAAAGTACTATGTGTAAGCAAAGGGCAAAGCGCAGAACTTACAGTCCTTGACCGAGTGATGTGGGGGCGGGGTAGTATCCCCAGAGGCATAGTTATTTGACCTTTCAATTGGATTGAGCAAAATGGCTATTTTAAAATTTTTATCTGATGAACTTGGAGAAAATAGATGCGTGAGAGGGGGACTGGTAACTCTCCAATATCTTTTGACTCTTAAAAAGGGCACTAGACCTTTCAATTTCAAATCAATGAGCCTCTTCCAAAGTTTCTATGACAACTCCTTCCGTACGAAGTGCATTTGTGAACAGAAAAAACAGCAAAAACATTATGCCTACTTCGTTTCTTAGTCAGCACTATTGCACTGCCCATGAAAGTGTCAACTTACATAACAGGCTGAAGGAGACTCGTCTTCGTTTTTTTTATTTTTTTTTTTTCGAGCGATTTGCTTTTCTATTTTGTAATGAATGTCAGACAGTATAACTTATTGGAAAAGTTATTTGGATGTTGGACTAAATCAAAACAAAATTTCTACATTAAGGTTGTCAAACAGTCGTATCGGGCATATTTCACGAATGGCTTGGGGTATTTAGTTGAACCTTTCAGGGTATGTTGAGGGTTGAGGAGGATGTTGAACTATTCAAAAGCACTAAGCGCATGCCGCTACTTCAATCACTACTGCTACTGCTACTTATCCTACTACTACTGCTACTGCTACCTCTGTTAACTTTACTACTGCCACTACTACTGCTACTGTTACTACTAAGGCTAAGGTTATAATAGTACAATAGGCGCAGAGCATTAAGTTGAAAATTTCGGGGTATTCTGTGAGGAATATTGAACAAACCAAAGCCACCATGTGCACACTACTTCGATCACTACCATCACTACTACTACTACTACTAATGCTACTATTACTACTACTCTATAATACTACTACTACTGCAACTACTACTTCCACTTTTACTACTACTCCTACTACTACTACCACTACTACTACTACTACACTGCTACTACTACTACACTACTATTACTATTGCTACTACTGCTGCTACTGCTACTACTACTCCTTCTACTACTACTACTTCTACAACTGCTACTACTACTACTACTACTAGTACTACTAGCACTTTACTATTACTACTGTTACTACCACTTCTAGGGCTAAGTGTATTAAAGTGTTTCTTTCAGGGATTATTGAGGGGGATATTGAACTAAATCATAAAACACTCTTAGCGTAAAGATTGTGAAAAGGGTGTATAAGTAACATCTCAGGAACTGCTTAGAGGGTTAAGTTGAAACTTTCAGGTCTTGTTGAAGGAGATATTGAACTAACCAAATACCAAATGCAATGTTTGTATACAACTATTACTATTACTATTAAGGCTAAGACGATAAAGGTGAGACTTCTAGGGAATATTGGAGGGGGATGTTGAAATAAATCAAAACACATTATGTGTCAGTAAGTTGTCAAAAAGGCGTATCTTATGAACAGTTTAAGATGTTAAATTTAAACATTCGGGTGTGTTAAGGAGATTGTTAAGCCAAATCCAAAGAAACCATGTGCATCTAAGTTGTCAAAACGGCGTATTTAGAGCATCATAAGAATTTCTATGGAAATTCAGTTAAAACTGTCATGGTATATTCAGCTGAATCAAAAGGCAGTATGTGTATCCAGATAGTCAAAAGGACGCATCTGCAATATCTCAAGAACGGCGAAGGGCATTGAATCAAGACTTTCAAGGCATATTGACGAAAATGTTGAACTAAATAAAAAAAGGGAATGCTATATGCATTCAAGGTTGTCAAGAGCATTTACCTGTCGTATCTCAAGAATGCCTAAGGAAATTAAGTTGAGACATAATTGAAACGCTTTGATTAACATTCGTGTACATTCAGGGTCTTAACTTGATGATGGTCAGATTGTGGAAATAGAGGCCCATAGAACCTCAAAGTTTAAGCAGATTTTCAATCTATTTATTCTAGTAATATTACACATACCCATCCATTCAAAGTCTTATAACACACCTATAATGAAAATGTTTTGTGAGATTTTGTCCAAAATTTTGTCCTTGCAAGCCTAAACCTTGATTCTTAAAAAGAAAAGCCACAAACAAGTTTTAGAAATATTCCTTTTATTAACCAATAAAAATAAAACAAAAAAAAAAACTATGCCAATTAATAAGGGACACAAAATAAATTAGAAAGACTAAAGAAGAAGTAATTCACAGAAAAATAAAGAGATACATGAAACTCAAAACAAGTGGAAACAAAGTCAAAATTAATCCAACTGCAAAATGATCAGAAGTCACTATAGGAAAATGAGTGAAACCCAAAACCTACAGAAATGACATTAAACAATCAATATAACCTTAAAACGAATGGAATATACAGGAGACAGGAGCAGGGCTAGCCCCCACCATGACATGTAAACACCAGAACTTCAGTTGCACTTTACTGAAAGCAAAACACATTTTTGATATTTTTTATATATAGTTCTTTTTATAACTCAAATAAATACAACTTCGTTGAGACTTTCAGGATTGAATATATATATATATATATATATATATATATATATATATATATACATATATATATATATATATATATATATATATATATATATATATATATATATATATATATATATATATATATATATATATATATATATATATATATATATATATAATATATATATATATATATATATATATATTATATATATATATATATATATATATATATATATATATATATATATATATATATATATATATATATATATTGCTCTACATCAACCTTTGGAAAAGCATCAGGAGAGGGTTACTGTAACGAAAAATTGACTCCTTTCATTGGTTCCAGTCAAGTACATGGGGAGTAATGCGGTAAGGATTAGGATAAAAAAGACAGGGCTACCACCTCCTGTCTTGGGGATGAATTGTGGGGTTGTTGGCTTTTCCTGATATTACAAAGCAATGTTGTCTATGGATAATGGCTTTCTGGCGCACAACAAAATAATACCCAAGCTCAGTGTAGCTTAGGTTTATTTATTTCAAAAATTCACAACATATCAATCATTGCTGGTTGTTCCATTCCCTCGCAAATCACTGGACGAGGGAAAGACTACTGGAGCCTTGCTGGCGTTTGGAACTTAACGTTCCAAACTGTGTTTCACAGTAAATAATCACATAAAACGAGAGAAAAAAGAAAAATTGAATAATGTTCAAGATTAACAGATTAATTAAGCTAATGTATAAAATAACAACAAAAGGGAAAGGGAATAAAATGTAAAAAGAATGTAAAATCAAAAGATTATCACAAAGCGGCCTATAATCCAGTAATTTATGATGTAAAAACTTACTTGGACTTGTCTCAGATCACAAAGTCTTCTACTGTTGGCGCCTTTATAATCTGCCAGACAGGTATGTGCCAGGCTGGTCAATCTTCATTGAGTGTAATGTCCAGCTATTATTTATCCGATTACTGCCCTTTAACATCTGAATTTTGTCATAAAGCAACACCTGTTTGGAGAAAGCACCATCCACACTCCGGCAAACAAGATCAAGCAAGGATAGTCGTAATCGATGATGCTGGGTGGATTTAGGGTTAGTCAACCCTATTCCTACCTTATTCCAACCCTACCTTATTTAGAGTCAACCCTAAATAAGAATGCCGGGATATTCCGTTCCTAAATCTTTCTATGAAGTGACCTCCGTATTATTAATCTGCTGCAATGCTTGAGGCTTTTAGGGGTACTTATATCTCGGTTAGTTCTATCAACGTGCATATGATTTATTGCTTTTTTTTATACTGCATTGAACTTTGATGTATTAAATTTGTTTCATTTGTAGCAAGAAGGCGTGCAGCTGCAAAACGAAAAAATTAAAACATCTTGGTAAAAGTAAAAGCACAGACACTGAAGACGAAGACAATGAAGAAGAAATAGAAGAAGGTATTTATTATATTAATTTTTTATTATTTTTTACACTCTGATAGACTTTTGATGTTTATATACTGCTTGGGATATCCTCATTTGGTCTAAATTTAACCTTATAAAAAAGGCTTGGTCCCGTGAGACACAATTGGACGCTTAAAATAAAAGAAACCAATTTTAAGAAATGGCATTCATCATCGTTGGTATTCATAGTTACATTTATACCAATGGAAAATTTGAAGAGTGTTAAAAATCTGTCTGTTATTCTGCTGGTTTTTTTTGAACTTTTTTTTTTGAACCGAACATATTATTCCGTATTTCTGGAAACTCTGTCCTATCCTTTTACAACCTGAATGGTTTTAAAACCCCTTTAAGTTGGAAAATCTCAGTAAATGAATTATTATCTCACAGTAAAGGTATTTTATTCAGAACCTGATTTTTTCTTTTGTGAGAAATCTCAAAATAGAGAGCGAAGAGCAAAGATTTTTTTGTCAAAATATTTAAAAAAAAAGTAAACTCTCTGTTTCTCTACATTCTGAAAAACAGCGAAAAATTTGTTTCTCAAAATTTGAATATTAAATTTTTTGTGCAAAACGGTGTAGACAGGTCATGAATTTGAGAAAAATTATTTAGAATCTTAGTTTCGGAAAAACATTTTTCATTTGAATGACATAACATTCACATGCGTTTCTAATCATCCTGTTGCATTTATTAACGCTTACCAGCCCGATTAACACAGAGGAGAGCGTGTCAAAATTCAAGTCCGGAGGTCACGGGTTCGACTCTTGCAGAAGTCAGATTTTGTCATTGGAACCTTTTTTTCATAAATGTTTTTTTCCAACACATTTCGTATGAATAACTTCCTAAATACTTGAAACAGTTATAATGAATAACAAATAAGCTTTCAAATAGGGATATATCCATTTATTTAGACCATGAAAAAAAGGTACAAAAGTACAGATATTTCGATCACATATCCAGCGACCTTCTCCAGTAGAAATACTAAAATAATAAAATTGAAACTAGCTTATTTATACACAACAAAATCTAGCAACAGAAATTACCAAGAGTTGTATGACAGTTGATTGACATGGTAGAACCCTCCAGGCTAAAATATATGCAAAGTGTAGAAGGCTCGTTTGATTGAAGAAGAGGATAAAGATCTAAATCATTGTCTTCTATTAAAATATCTCGACAAAAGGAGCTTTTAATATGCACACGTATGTGTATTTCTAGTACAGAGTAGCCAATCCGAAAAAATTGACTAGAAAGTTTTTTTTCTAATAGAGCTGAAAAGTGTCAAATTTTTGAAGGCTTTTACGTAACTACTATCCCATAAACAGCAAAAACAAATTTTTTAGTTTTGCTTTACTTTTTGGATCTTTCTAAAAACTGGATTTTCTTTGGCAATTCTTTTCAGTCATTAATGCAACCCTGGACTAGGACATCCCCCAGAATTATTCTCCACATTATTAGCAAATGTATTGCCAGGAACTAGAAAAGTAAAAATAATTAACCCTTTAATGAGTCATCATTTGTCATATATTTTTTTCTAGCGAAAAAAGTTTTCAGTTTTTTTTTTTATTTTGTTTTTTCGTAAATATTATTTATTGACGATTCTTCCTTGTTATTGCTGCAACCGTGGTTTATACCTCTGCCAGTATTATTTTCCGTAAATTGGAAAACTTTTAGGCAATAATCTGGTTATAATTTATTATGTATTTATATTAGTATAATTTATAATTAATTAATAATTTATTAGATAATGACTGGCTTCAATAATTACAAAAATAAGCCTATCAGTTATAATGAATTGGAAAAGATCGGGTACAATAGAAATTCTTTTACTGTCTCGTGGTTTATTCTTTTTCGGAGTCATTCTACAGTTTGGGTGAAATACTGTCTAATCAATTTCTAAAATTTGAAAATAGCTTTGCCACAACAGCGAATACAACATGCCGGCCCTACATATTTGATAACAAGATATTCTGGTCAAAAAACATTTGGTCATATTTTTTGGCCATCATGACATAAAAAGCCATGATATTGGTCATGTGACATTTTTTGTCATTGGGTTCTCTTTGAGTCCATAATTAGATAAACTAACCTGTTTTACCTTTACAGAAATTCCGAAGAAGAAACTCAGAGGTAACAAAACAAATGTATATTAGATTTTTGGTGTGGCTAGTAGAAATATAGTTACTATAGTTGCTAGAAGCCGTAGTATTTATGTTTATAAGGTCCTTACGGACCATATCAAGTTTGGAAAAAAAAACTGGCTTCAAAGCTGTAAACAGACTCTGGCCGGTCTTCCTCCTTCGGTAATTGTTTTGTGTGGCTTTTTATGAGTTCTTTTAAAAGTTTTTTTTTTATTTTATAATTGGTACCTCTGCTTTCGAACATTCTACCAAGAAACTATTCTCCATTTATAAGACTAAAACATTTTAAGAAATAGCACTAAAGCATAGACTATATGCAACTTGAAAAAATATAGTGTGTTACAGAAATATTTACCAATAATTAAAAAAAGCTGGTGTTCAATAATCTCTTCATTCAACTTTATTTAAAGAAAACAATTAACGAACCAAGCACACGAAAATAAAACATTTTTGGCCTTCCATATTGAAGCATTTTTGGGGCAGTACTACATTTTTCATCAGTGTTGCCACCTGGGACCATGAAATTAAATAAGCACAATTTTTAGATAAATTTCGTAATAATTTTTGTCCGGAAAACTTTAAATATCAATAATCTGTTCATTCCCTAAGACAGCTACATATTCAAAGTAAAGTTACACCTTCCTGAGCTGGTTGATGGTGTTTGCTTCTACCTTTGTTTTGATGGTTTTTAATGTTTTTCTTTTCAAATTCGGTGCCCCCTACTTCATGAAACGACGTAACTCAATAAAATTCTTTTGTATAAGAAAATTGGATTACCAATTCTTCTTTCTTTAAAGCTATTTATGTTTTGTAAGTTAACATTTAACCAATTTAACGAAAAGTATTTAATTTTCACAGTCCCTGGTACTCTAAATAAGTCTCGTTAGATTAATTATGGTTGAATAATAATAAATGACATAGAACATGGTTCTTGTGACATATATTTTACTTCCCTGTCTGACATTTGAATATATTTCTGGAACCAATTGAGTTCGAAAGTAGAGGAGCGTCTGTAGTTTCGCAATTTCTATGCTCATATTTCTAGTATGATAGAAAAAAGACTTTTCTTCGAACACTCCCAGACTAACTTTATTTTGTTATGTACTAAGTCTCTTTATATTTAGATTTTTTCAGTTTGGCTTGGTCCAACTTTGAGAAGAAATATTTACCAGAGTCCCTAATTAGGTTTTTAATTAGTTTAGATGGTTTTAGTTTGGTTGTCTTTTTGATTTTGTGGCTTACTAAAATCTATTCTGGTGAAGTAGTGATATAGACTGAAAAAACTGTGTATACCCAGGTTATCAAAATAGCGCATATGCTTTATATCAGGAATACTTTCAAATCTTTCAAAAGTTGATTGGAACAGCTTTAAATTCAACACAACAATTAAAATTATGTCTTTTAAGAGATTAATAGTTTCTCTCAGCCAATGATTCAAATTTTCTCGTACTATTTGTTCTTGGCCTCTTTTTGTAGTCATAACGAACTCAATAACCAATTCTTGTTTACTGAAAACAAACGTAACTTGAACAATGGCTTTGACATTCAGTCACTGGATGGACAACTGATTTATTACATTGGTTTCGTAAATTTTCTGTGTGAACCCTTTTTTATTTTTTTTCATGGATTGAATTATGGCATGCTTGTTGTTGATATATATTATTGGATTTTTGTTCAAATACTCTTCTCACTAATTAATAACATGTGGATAAAACAAGCGTAACTGTAGGTTTCATTACTGTCTATGGGGTCCTTCCGAATAAAACAAAAGAGTAATTTTTTATCGCAACAAAATAATAAAAAAAATAATAAAAAGGCAACAAAAATAAAATAATAACTGGGGCTTCAACCGGACAAGCTGAAAAAATTCCCAAAAATCTACCGGCAGTCCTGTCAAAGTAAAAAATTCGTCCATTTAAAAGGTTTTTTTTTACTTCAAATACACTTATACAAAATTATACTGACTCCTCCACAGAAATAAGGTTTTGGTAGACTTTGGAGATATCAGAAAATCCACATTTGCAACATCTTCTGCCTCGGGGAAGACAAACCATTCGCCTTTCTTGCGCATAAAATTAATCGTAACTTCACCTTCTGCAATCACTAAGCACGTATAGTAGCGGGTTAACTTGTTTAGCTGGAACTTGACATGAACGTAATCACCCACTGACAAGGAAGATAGGATGAACGGCATGTTAACATTATTGTCTTCTTCATTAAGATGTTATGATTCATCAGATGAATCATCCAGCTTCAGATCTACCACGGACGTGTCCTTAGGCTGTTTTATCTCTCACTTTCCACGTTTTTTTGTCTCAATTTCTTCTTTTTTTTGTAGTAACAGTTAATATCCCGATTCTGCCTGTTTTGCGGTGCTTACGAGAGCTTGCGTGAAAACTTCCCATAAGTGGGAAAGGGCTCATCATTTATTGGGTTGTTCTTGCAAAATGACCTTACAGGCTGGTGGTAAATGGCGTGGGAATGGGACTGGGGCCAGTTGATCGTCCAGGAGTAGAAATATCATCGTTGGTTCGAAACTGACAAACTTCGTCAAGTACCAAGGCTGCTGCAATTGCCTGATGAATAATTCAGTCCGTCACTTTGAACGGGAGCAAATTCACGTCACTGAACACATTTCTGTCGAAAGGTCAAATTCCAGCCTTTTTGAAGGAGGAAGTTGTATTGGGTGGTGAAAACTTCTCTAGGTGAAGCGAAAGAAAGCTTAGCCACCTAGTGAATAGACACCCTTTCTATAGGGTTTAACTTGAGCAATTCCTTTAGCTTCAGCTTGAAACAACTCTTGAAAGGACAAAGAACACCAATATCTAAGGCTTGGAGTTGGTATGAACAATTTAGAGGGAAAGCTAGGAGAAAAATATTGTTTTCCTTGCAGAAAGAAATACATCTTGGATCAAGGTGACTTTCGTGATTATTAAGCGAAAGGGATTGAGGATTGCCTTTTGAAGAGTGGTAATGCTTTCAAAAGTGTTGTAAAGCCAACAAAAAAGCCTCGCCGTTCACCCAACCTGACGTGTGTGCGAGGTCAGGGGAGCCAGGAGGACATATTCGTACCATCTCAGGCTTCAACTGTTTTCATGGGAAAAAGAACTGGTGTAACCTGTTCACCAATTGCATTGATGAAGCTTATCGATTTTATATTTTCTCCTCGCTCTGTAGAGACGGTCAGGTGCACCTGTTTAACTTCTATTGGTGCCCTCGCACTTGACGGTTTTAAAACCACAGGGACTCCAGTCTCATCGACGTTCTATATGCTCAGCTGTAAATTGATGCCTGCCATAGACATAAAGTAGATTATCAAAAAACTAAAGCAACTAATTTGTTGAAGCAACTTGCCCTGGCTTGGCTAGTTGGCTCAGGTGCATGAAGCAAATTCTTTTCAAAAAAGGGCAAGCCAGTCTTTTGAAGTACTGTTTTGTTTTGTCCAAGATGGTGAAATTTCAATTCATTCTCAAAAGCATATTGACAGGCCAGCTTTTTAACATCATTTGAGGTAAAATCCTGATTCATTCTTGATGCAGATAGTCGCTCATGTTCCTTTCTTGCTTGTTTGAAAAGATCCGCCAATAGTGCTCTATACGATTTTCTGCTTTTCTGATTGCCGCATCAATATTCGCTTCAGTGTATCTTCATTACAGTTTAAACCATATTTTGCCTTTTTCAGATAATTATAAAGAGAGCTTTTCTTTATTTTGAAACAGAGCAGCTTTATTTGAAACAGAGCAGCTTATTTGAATCAGAGCAGCTGCAGCTGCCCTGATTGACATCCTCCTTTCTAAAAGTGCTCGCTTTTCTTAGATTTTTCTGTTTTGGTCTGTGGTCCTCATCCGTCTTTCGTGTGTACTTTCTAGGCATTCTTAAAAAAATACAGTCGTGTGTAAAGAAATAAAAAGAAAGAGAGAGAGAATATAAAGATGAAGAAGAGAACATAAGAGAAGATTGAACATGCTGCTGGAATCCGCAAGCTATATTTTACCTCTTATTTTATTTGGGCTGACGTTGTTGTGGTAAAATTGGAAGTGGCCAAGTAGACTTTTTTCACAATCAGTCTATTTACTTACTGAATATGGAAAACTAATTCATGAATTGAGATTTAAGATTAAAATCAATTAAATTTAAGATTCATGGTCGTAAGCAAAGAAATAAAACGATCATCTGCTCTTGCTCATGTAGGGTAGAACTGGACACCTCCCGGTTCAACTCGAAAAAGAGTTTCCGGACTACAACCCCACCCCGCAACCCCCTTCACAATCGGAAAGAGAAATCCATCTGGACTAAGAACATTAAAGAAAAGGTAGGTAGCGTAACTTTTCAAGATTCTAGAAAGACAAAAGAATTAAGAGAAACAATCGAAAAAATTTCTGGTGTTATACTTGCAGCTTAGCACAAAAATGTGTAAGGTGTCAGAAATAAAATTGACTTACTTAAAACAGTTTTTGTAGTTTAACTTTTGAAAGGATCCGTCAACCAAACTAGAAATTCTCCCTTGAAACATGAGGGTTAAATGGCACTCTTACTAATTTTTGTAGAATTTTTCACCAATTGGAGTCTGAGTAATTAAGGGTGTCCGGTTCAACCCACGTCCAGTGCAACCCCGACCAACCATAAGTATAATAATTAGTAAGAGTAGTTACGAACAATTACCCTTTCGAAAGAAAATATAAAACAAGAAATGAAGATGGAGAATAGAGATAAGGCCACTGTTAATACTAGACGAAACAAATATTATATTTGTTTATATTTATTTATATTGTAAATATTCTATATACTTTTTAAATATATCTAATATATTTATATATTTCCTGGGGACAACCCCGTCCCTTCTTCAACGCTATGCTCATACTGTCTGAGCGAAAATGCAAATGTAACAAAGGGCATAAGAATAAAAAGCCCATTCTAACCCAATCTTATAAAAACCCATTCTCGATACTTATTCCTTTATTTCTTATTCTTTGTCATTATTTCTTATTCTTTCTTATTCTAATGTGGTTTACAAAATTATCTATGCTTTCGATTCTGGTTTTCATATTATTGGCTATATATCTTCTATATAATTGAAAATAATAAATATAAAATAAAAATCAAAGAGTAAATTTAAACTTTAAACGATAATAAAGCATAAAATAGCTTCAAGAGTGACAGAATTATAGAACTACAAGCATAGTTATAAATTATCTTCTGTAAATATCAAACTTAAATTGATCAGATATTGCTTTGGACTGTATAAAACCTATAACGAACTTACAATGAAGATTGAATTCAGACTAAAAACAATATAAATTACCACGGGTAAGTTTGTTTTTTCCTACGCTTCTTAAATTACTTCAATTCAATTCAATTTTATTCGAATAAAAACATAACACAAACATCAATAACAATAAAGATCCTAGAAGATAACTTGTTAAGGACCAAAAAAAGAAAAAAATTAAAGTAACACTGAAAAAAATAGAAGAATAAAACATGGTTAATTAGAGTAAATTTGTTAAAAATGGAAAGATTAAATTATATTATCAAGTTTTGTTACATTTTTATACACTTGGCAGAAACTTGTGGCTAGTTCAACACTGGAGGGAATTTTGTTCCATTGAATAATAGATTTGTAAATGGGAGATTGCTGGGCAGCACTTGAAACGCATTTAGGAATTTTAAAGGCTCTATTGGATGAACGGAGACAGTGGGCTTCCGAATTATTAATATTATAATAGGTTAGTAGTTGAGGTGGAAGATTACTGTGGAAAGCAGAGTAAGCAAGTGATAAGTTTAGTTTTTGTATGATTTGATCAAGTGGAGCTATGCCAAAATCTGAATACAAATCACGAGTTGGATATAGATGGGGAAGCCGAAAAACTTCTTTAATGGCGCGGTTTTGGGGCAAGTTTGAGTTTTTTAGTGAAGGACCGTTTTGTATTTCCCCAAACTGATCCGCAATAAGAAAGGTAAGGAAAAATAAAGGAATAATAGAGGGTAACTAGGATGTCAGGAGGAAGAAAATAATTCACCCGGTTAATCATAGTTGTCTCAAAATTATTGCTGTTAGTTGCTGTCACCAGCAAATAATACAGGATACACTGAAGGACCCAGGTCTATAACAAGATCATTGATATATAGGAGAAATAAAATAGGGCCTAGAACGGAGCCTTGCGGGACACCCCTCCGAACAGGTAAGGGCTGAGAGGATACTCCACCCAAGCTCACACTCTGTACCCTTCCAGATAGATAAGAATCAAACCAAGAGAGGGGAACACCACGAATACCGTAACTATTTAATTTACTTATTAAAATACTATGATCGACCATGTCAAAGGCCTTAGAAAATTCCAAAAATAAGCCCAATACAGTTTTTTTAAGGTCGAGTTGTGAGCGTATGAACTGTGTGGCGTCAATTAGAGCATGAGAAGTTGAGAATTTCGGCCTAAAGCCATATTGGTGAGGAGAAATCAAGGATACGGAATGCTGACTGTCAAACAGAAAGGGAGACAGACGTCTGAAGATGATTCTCTCGAGCACTTTGGATATAACAGGAAGAATTGAGATTGGACGATAATTACCTATCTCAGTTGGATCGCCCTTTTTAAGAACTGGAATAACAATGGCTGACTTTAGTAAATCAGGGAAAACTCCGTGGGTTAAAGATAGGTTGGCAATATGCTTGATGGGCTCGTAAACAAAAGGAGATATGGTCTTCAGGAGCTTATTACTTAATCCAAGACAGTCAGGAGTAAAACTATTAGGGAGAGAACCGATGATTTGAAGTACCTCATTGCTATCAGTTGGGCAGAAAAACATGGATCTAAAATTGAAGCAAGGGAATACAGCCTGTGAGGAGGAGCGGGAGTCAGTATGAGGAACATTCAGAAAAATAATTATTAAATGCATCAGGTGCATGTAAAGGGTCAATTAATCTACCATTTGTGTCTTTAAGGCGAATAGGTATAGACTTTGATTTTCTATTTTTTGAAAGTATATCATTAAGGGTGGACCAAATCTTTTTCAGGTTTCCTTTGCAATTGAGAATTTTTGTATAATAATAATTTTTCTTCGCTTCACGGATGAGTTTAGTGTATAAGTTTTTATAATATTTATAATTAGATAGGTCAATATCACTACTGGTCTTACAGGCTAACTTATATAATTTGTTTTTACGATATGAGGAGACAATGAGGCTATGTGACATCCAGGGGCAAATAGGGATATTTTTCCGGTTAGGTTTACGAATAGGAAAAGTTGAATGGATAATCTCACTTAGCCTTTGCGCAAAACCATTTGTGGCAGAATTTACCTCGTGACAATTTAAGACATCGGACCAGTCAGTGGTTCTTAGGCAATCGATGAAATGGTTTATATTTGCAGACCTGTAGTTTCGAGTAGGTGTTGGGATATTAATTCTAGACCGTAGAGGTAGTGGTTGCGAAGGTAGAGACAAGTAAATAGGAAAATGGTCTGACAGATCCGAAAATACTATATTTGAGGACAGGTCATTTCCCAGGGAAGTGGATACAAAAATGTTGTCAATTAATGTTGAAGTTGATCTCACAGGATCGACTCTACTGGGGAAAAAAATTGTGGGTAGAAGACCACTCGCGGTTACCGATTCAAAAAAAGTGTCAGATTCAATATTTTTACCAACATTGAGTAGGTTGCAATTAAAGTCCCCAAGAACTATTGCCTTTTTATGGGGTAGGTTAATAAAATTAGAAAAATCATCAAACAGATTACAAAAACATGAGGTCGGAAATGGAGGAGGTTTATAAAATAAGGAGAGTATATAGGAATTTTGGCCGATAACTATGTTTACAATTATTGAATAAATACATCTGAGATTTAGTTGTGTAGAGAAAATAGATTCGCACTCTGATAGCCCGGTAAAATTTACATTCGAACGGATGTAAAGTGAGATACCACCAGAACACTTAGTCAATCTCCTGGGCATATGGATTATTTGGTAACCAGGGAGTAAAAAATCACTAGTGTCATCATTATCGGAAAGCCATGTCTCTGTTAATCCTATTACATCGAAAGGGCAGACACCATTAATTGAAATTAAATCTTTAAACTTGAGCCACTTATCCCGGATGCTTCTGATGTTGAAACAAAGAACATTAAGGGAATTATTATTTACTAGTTTTGGCTTCACATTAGTAGCAAAATCGAAAATATCAAGGTATTTACAACTAGCATTTGTTAAGGTACCAGGGGGGCTGCTTATAGGGTTGGCATGCTGATTATCATCTATATCGGGATAATTAAAAACAATGTTATTAGAAAGGGATAAATTAGTTAAAAACGAAAAGTCACACATTAAATAGTCGTCAGGCGTTCTGATTGTGACTCAATCAGCCTATGTTGGCTTAAAACACTCTCAATTTGAATTTCTGCTTCGGAAACTATGGTCTCGCCGAAGTGAGTTTTTGCCAAATTCTTCAGAATAATGCATTTCAACTGATTGGGTAACTCTAATTGGGAGATGAGCATAGAGGTAACTGTAAAGCTGGCTAATTTAAAGTACACGTTTGATTCATCTTCCAAAGCATTTGGAGAAACTGTGTGAAATCTGTGGGGAGTAATTCCAGGTAGCTTTGTCGGTCTTGATGTCTTTCCTTGCGTAGGATTTTCCGAAAGGGGGTTCTTCAGGTTTTTTTTGGGGGCACTTGCTATCAAGGGAACCATGCATTAGTTTTGTCTCGGATGAGATTATTCTGAAAACTTTCAACACTAGGGGAAGCATTGGGAACTCTTGGTGTCCTGGGGGCTGCTGGTTGCCTGGGGCCTGTTGGTGGTTCAGGGGCTGTTGGTTGCCTGAGGCCTGTTGGGGGACGGGGGACTCTTGGTGTCCTTGGGACTTGCATTGCTACAAAAGGGATTGGAAGTTGTTGCTCTTTTGCTATTCTTAGTATCTCTGCCCTTTGTTTATATTTGGGACAGCTTCCTTTATCTAGGGACTGGTGTTTGCCCTTACAATTAGTACATATTGGGTCAAATTGACAGTTTGACTCATTATGGTCCTTGCCAAGGCAAATCTTACAAATGTTGGAATCCTCTCTACAGTATTTATCTGAGTGACCAAGCTTTAGACATTTAATACACTGTAATGGCTTTTCTTTGTAAGGCTTGAAAGATTTTTGTTGGCCAAAGAGGAACACTTTGTCAATATTAATTGTCCTTGAAGCTCAAACAACACAGTTTTAAAGTTTGAGGTTTCAGTGGTTTCGCGACCAAGGGTATGAACACTAGAGACCGGAATGCATTCACCTTTTCCATTCATCAATGCTTCCATCAGGTCCGAGTTTAGAAATGATTTAGGGACATTGTAGAGCACTATCTTTGTTTGTATCGGGCTTGGGGACCACAGGTGGGCTGTGACAACAACATTTTCAACACTTTTTAGCTCCATTACCTTTTTCACTGATGTGGGATCGTTCAAAAGGATATCTAGGGATCCTGATCTGTTTATATTCATATTAAAGTTGCAACGAATGGTCTTGAAGAGGGAAACTCGCAACTTTGGTAGATCACGGTTGGTAAACAAGCAATTATCAGATTGGGGAACTAGTTGAATAATTACCGGGGAATCGGCTGGATTTCTTGAAGAGTTGTTCGTGGTATCGGTTAGATGTATTATTGCTGAATCTGGTGGACTTTTTGTTCTCTGTCTTCTACGCTTAGCCGAGTTTACTATCTTAAAGCCTTCTTCATCTTTTTCAGTATCAGTTGTTGAGGGGATGGACATTGGGTGGTATCCATGTTTAGGGTATGAATACTCTTCAGAGAGGTCGCTGGTACATTCGCAGCTTTAGGGGGGGGTTCTAGCAAGGGCTTTTGAAGATGGTTGAAATGGTGACTTACTCATATCCCTATCAGGAGGTTGTTTTGGAGGCTCCTTTTTTCCAAACATTTGAGCTATTCAAACTCACAAATTCGAACACTAATTTGAAATTGTTTCTCAATAAATTCAAAATAATCAACAGTAACGAGAAAAGTACCAGTAATCTGGTTTAGTGTTTACTATTCAGTTGCCAAAAATTTAAATATTCACTATTTTAACAAAGTTAAATAGATTAATGGGTCACCTTAAGTCAAAGTATCCACAAGTCTTATCCAAGACAGGAATTATTCACGTTTTGTTCACAGGTTAGGTTGCAAAATTGCTGGTATCCAGATTATAAATAATTCACAAGAGAAGTCTTATCAAAAACGTGAATTAATCACGTTTTTGTACACAGGTTAGGTTGAAAAATTACAGGAATCCAGATTATAAATAATCACAGGAGAAGTGTCTCCTCTGAACTCTCAGTCAAGACTCCTTACAAGGAGTATCATTTGTGCTTTATTGAAAACTGAATAAATTTTTTAACTCTAATCTTTTACAGCCAAATTATATTAAAATTAAAATTATTAACTTAAACGAAAAGCGAAAGTGACAAAAAGAAGGGTTTTTGATGCATTAAAACCAAATCGATTGTCAAAAATGCTTCTTCAGGAATTTTGTCTTCCATAAAGCTTGCCCATACTTTTCATTTTCCTTCTTTTGTTTTAAATCGCAAAAAAGTTACACAAGAAAAATCCGAATTTGCATTAAGCTGCCTGACTCTGTTTAACTAATTAACACTTTTCCTCAATAGTAGAGAGCTATCTTATACTCCGATCAGCACACCATATATGGGCATAGAGTCATTAGTGAGAATGATTGCGTAATCGGTCAATGGCCTCTTTCTCCAGGTGTGTTTTTGGCACGCTCTCAGCGAATGTTATGATCCAGAAATAGATCCAAGTCATTAATGTCTTTGCCTCGGAAACAACTCTTTGGAGTTCGACCAAAAGGATATTAATAGCCAAAGGCCATGGAAACAATTCTCCAAGAAACATCTTAGCGATGAATTGTTTTAGCGCGCGAAAGGGTTTCTTTTGTAATTTCAAATGTGAAAGCACAGGGATGCCAAACAAAAGGAACACGCTGAAATTACGTTTAGGGATTATTTGGGCGAAACTGTTTTAGACAGGTTATGGAACTATTTCGGCGAAACAGTTAGAGACATTTTGAAAGAAGATTTTTGAAGAGATTTTAGAAGAGAATTTAATGGTGAAACTCTGTGGTCGTTATAATACACAAGTTTCATTTGAACAGTGTTGTGAGGTCCTCTACCCCAACCCCAAAGGGTTCCAATCCCCTACCCCAACCCCGAAGGAAGCCCCCGGTCCTCAAAGGTCCCCCCAAGCTCCCAAAGGGCCACCGGCGCCCCCAAAGGCCATCATCATGTCCCCAAATGCCCCCCAGGCTCCCAACTGGCCCACCGGACCCCAAAGGCCCTCCACCGGTCCCCAACTGCCCCCCGGACCCCCAAAGGCCCTCCCTGTGCCCCAAAGGCCCTCCATGTGCCCCAAAGGCCCTCCCCCGGCCCCCAAAGGTCCCCCGGACCAGAGAAGCGCAGCCGGGATGCGCCATGGGCCAGGAAAGCACCGCAGAATGTGCCGCAGGGATGCGCCGTGGGTCAGGAAAGCGCCGCAGGGGATGCGCCGCAGGGAGGCACCGCAGGAAAGCGCTGCAGGAATGCGCCGCAAAAAGTAAAAATTTCGAAATGTTATCCCCCAAACGCCCTTCTCAGACCCCCAAAGGCCCTCCCCTGGTCCTCAAAGGTCCCCCGGGCTCCCAAAGGGCCAACCGGCCTCCAAGGGTCCCCCGGGCCCCCAAAGGTTCTCCCCCGGTCCCCAAAGGTCCACTGGGCTCCCAAAGGCCCTCCCCGGTCCCCAAAGGTCCCCCGGGCTCTCAAAGACCACTCAATCCTCAAGGGCCCCCGGATCCCCAAACGTCCTCCCTGGGTCCCAATGGTCCTCCCCCGGTCCCCCGTCGTTCGTTGATGTGTGTTGTCTGAAACCTATGATTTGGGATGTGTAGTTTGCTACTTCAGGCTTTTCTGAGCTAAGGTTTCCTAGTATTTCCTAGGTGAATGTTGTCTGAAACCAATAGTTTGGGATGAGTAGTTTGCTTTTTCAGGCTTTTATGAGCTAGGTTTCTTAGCCTTTCGTTGGTGTGTGTTGACTGAAACTTATGATTTGGGATATGTAGTTTGCTATTTTTGACTTTTCTGAGTTGGATTTCTTAGTCTTTCATAGGTGTGTGGTGTCTGAAACCTATGATTTGGGATGTGTAGTTTGCTATTTTCGACTTTTCTGAGCTAGGTTTCTTAGCCTTTCATAGATATGTGTTGATAGAAAATTATGATTTGGGATGTTTAGTTTGCTATTTCAGGCTTTTCTGAGCTAAAGTTTTCTAGTATTTCGTAGGTGAATGTTGTCTGAAACCAATAGTTTGGGATGAGTAGTTTGCTATTTTTGACTTTTCTGAGCTAGGTTTCTTAGTCTTTCGTTGGTGTGTGTTGACTGAAACCTATGATTTGGGATGGTTAATTTACTATTTTTGACTTTTCTGAGCTAGATTTCTTAGCCTTTCATAGGTGTGTCCTTTCTGAAAATTATGATTTGGGAGGTGTAGTTTGCTTTTTGGACTTTTCAGAGCTAGGATTCTTAGTCACTCATAGGTGTTTGTTGTCTGAAACTTCGAGTTTGGGATGAGTAGTTGGCTATTTCAGACTTTTCTGAGCTAAGGTTTCTTAGTATTTCGTAGGTGAATGCTGTCTGAAACTTATGATTTGGGATATGTAGTTTGCTATTTTTGACTTTTCTGAGTTGGATTTCTTAGTCTTTCATAGGTGTGTGGTGTCTGAAACCTATGATTTGGGATGTGTAGTTTGCTATTTTCGACTTTTCTGAGCTAGGTTTCTTAGCCTTTCATAGATATGTGTTGTTAGAAAATTATGATTTGGGATGTTTAGTTTGCTATTTCAGGCTTCTCTGAGCTAAAGTTTTCTAGTATTTCGTAGGTGAATGTTGTCTGAAACCAATAGTTTGGGATGAGTAGTTTGCTATTTTTGACTTTTCTGAGCTAGGTTTCTTAGTCTTTCGTTGGTGTGTGTTGACTGAAACCTATGATTTGGGATGGTTAATTTGCTATTTTTGACTTTTCTGACCTGGATTTCTTAGTCACTCATAGGTGTTTGTTGTCTGAAACCTATAGTTTGGGATGAGTAGTTTGCTATTTTTGACTTTTCTGAGCTAGGTTTCTTAGCCGTTCATAGGTGAGTGTTGTCTGAAACTTATGATTTGGGATATGTAAATTACTATTTCTGACTTTTCATAACCAGATTTCTTAGTCTTTCATAGGTGTGTGGTGTCTGAAACCTATGATTTGGGATGTGTGGGTTGCTATTTTTTGACTTTTCTGAGCTAGGTTTCTTAGCCATTCGTAGGTGTGTGTTGACTGAAACCTATGATTTGGGATGGTTAATTTGCTATTTTTGACTTTTCTGAGCTAGATTTCTTAGCCTTTCATAGGTGTGTGTTGTCAGAAAATCATGATTTGGGAGGTGTAGTTTGCTTTTTGGACTTTTCAGAATTATGATTCTTAATCTCTCATAGGTGAGTGTTGTCTGAAACTTATGATTTGGGATATGTAAATTACTATTTCTGACTTTTCATAACCAGATTTCTTAGTCTTTCATAGGTGTGTGGTGTCTGAAACCTATGATTTGGGATGTGTGGGTTGCTATTTTTTGACTTTTCTGAGCTAGGTTTCTTAGCCATTCGTAGGTGTGTGTTGACTGAAACCTATGATTTGGGATGGTTAATTTGCTATTTTTGACTTTTCTGAGCTAGATTTCTTAGCCTTTCGTAGGTGTGTGTTGTCAGAAAATCATGATTTGGGAGGTGTAGTTTGCTTTTTGGACTTTTCAGAGTTATGATTCTTAATCTCTCATAGGTGTTTGTTGACTGAAACTTCTAGTTTGGGATGAATAGTTTGCTATTTCAGGCTTTTCTGAGATAAGGTTTCCTAGTATTTCGTTGGTGAATGCTGTCTGAAACCTATGATTTGGGATTACACATGCACACGAAAACTTATATGCACACAAAAACTTACATGCACACAAAAACTTACATGCACACAAAAACTTACACACACACACACACACACGAAAACTCACACACACACGCCAAAACTTACACACACACAAAAACTTACACACACACACACACACACACACACACAAAAACTTACACATGAACACAAAAAAAACTCACACACACACGCACAAAAACTTAGACCCACACGCACAAAACTTACACACACACACACGAAAACTTACACACACACGCCAAAACTTACACACACAAAAACTTACACATGCACACGAAAACTTACACACACACACACGAAAACTTACACAAACACACGCCAAAACTTACACACACACACACACACACACACACGCAAACTACACACACGCCAAAACTTACACACACCACACACACACACACACACACACACCACACACACACACACACACACACACACACACAAAAACTTACACACACACACACGAAAACTCACACACACACACCAAAACTTACACACACACAAAAAATTACACACACACACACACACACAAAAACTTACACATGAACACAAAAAAAACTCACACACTCACACACAAAAACTTACACACACACACACACACACACACAAAACTTACACACACAAACACACGAAAACTTACACACACACGCCAAAACTTACACACACAAAAACTTACACACACACACACACGCACACACACACACACACACACAAACTTATACACACACACACACACACAAAAAAAAAACTTACACACACGAAAACTCACACACACACGCCAAAACTTACACACACACACACAAAAAACTTACATCCACACACAAAAACTTACACATGAACACAAAAAAACTCACACACACACGCACAAAAACTTAGACCCACACGCAAAAACTTACACACACACGCCAAAACTTACATGCACACGAAAACTTACACACACACACATGAAAACTTGCACACACACGCCAAAACTTACTCACACACACGAAAACTTACACACACACACGTCAAAACTTACACACACACACACGAAAACTCACACACACACGCACACACAAAAACTTACACATGCACACGAAAACTTACATGCAGACAAAAACTTACATGCACACAAAAACTTACACACACACACACACACACACACACACACACACACACACACAAAACTTACACACACACACACACACGAAAACTCACACACACACGCCAAAACTTACACACACACAAAAACTTACACACACACACACACACAAAAACTTACACATGAACACAAAAAAACTCACACACACACGCACAAAAACTTGTGCACACACACACACACACACAAAACTTACACACACACACACGAAAACTTACAGACACACACCAAAACTTACACACACAAAAACTTACACACACACACACACACACACACAAACAAAAACTTACACATGCACACGAAAACTTACATGCACACAAAAACTTACATGCACACAAAAACTTACGCACACACACACACACACACACAAAACTTACACACACAAACACACGAAAACACACACACACACGCCAAAACTTACACACACACAAAAACTTACACACACACACACACACACACAAAAACTTACACATGAACACAAAAAAAACTCGCACACACACGCACAAAAACTTACACACACACACACAAAACTTACACACACACACACGAAAACTTACACACACACGCCAAAACTTACATACACAAAAACTTACACATGCACATGAAAACTTACACACACACACACGAAAACTTACACACACGTCAAAACTTACACACACACACACAAACTTACACACACACACACACACACACACAAAAACATACACATGCACACGAAAACTTACATGCACACAAAAACTTACACGCACACAAAAACTTACACACACACACACACACACACACACACACACACACACACAACTCACACACACACACACACGAAAACTTACACACACACACGCCAAAACTTACACACACACAAAAACTTACACACACACACACACACACAAAAAAAACTTACACACAACAAAAACTCGCACACACACGCACAAAAACTTACACACACACACACAAAACTTACACACACACACACGAAAACTTACACACACACGCCAAAACTTTCACACACAAAAACTTACATACACACACACACACACACACACACACACACACACACACACACACACACACACACACACACACACACACAAACATACACACACACACACAAAAAAAACTTACACACACACACACAAACACACACAAACTTACAAACACACACAAAAACTTACACCCACATGCAAAAACTTACATGCACACAAAAACTTACATGCACACAAAAACCTACACACACACAAAAACTTACACACACGCACAAAAACTTACACACAACAAAAACTTACACACACACAAAAACTTACACACACACACACACACACACACACACACACACACACACATACACACACACACACACACACACACACACACACACACACCACACACACACACACACACACACACACACACACACACACACACACACACACACACACACACACACACACACACACACACACACACACTTACACATGCACATGAAAACTTACATGCACACAAAAACTTACACACACACACACACACACACACGAAAACTTACACACACACACACGTCAAAACTTACACACACAAAAGCTTAGACACACAAAAACTTACACACACACACACACACAAAAAAAACTTACACCCACACGCAAAAACTTACATGCACACAAAAACTTACACCCACAAAAACTTACACACACACGCACAAAAACTTACACACACACACAAAAACTTACACACACACACACACGAAAACTTACGCACACACACACGAAAACTTACACACACACACACACACCAAAACTTACACACACACAAAAACTTACACACTTACCATATCACAGTTACATTGTCTTAAATTTTCAAATTTCATTTTGAATTTCTGTCGTGAAATGCAAGACTTGGAATATTTCAGTAGTGACTTGTTGTGCTTTACCTTCTCACAGTTACATTCTCTTGATTTTTCGAAGTTCATTTTGAATTTCTGTCATGAAATGCAAGAGTTGGAAAATTGGGGTCATAGTCCACCAGATCGAATGGTGGAAATCCACTAGCTCAGTATTGGGGTCCCAGTCCACCAGCCTGAACGGTGGAAATTCACTAGCTCAGAATTGGGGTCTTAGTCCACCAGCCTGAATGGTGGAAATCCACTAGCTCAATATTGGGGTCTCAGTCCAACAGGCTGAATGGTGGAAATTCACTGTTTAAGTTAGATTAGGTCAACTTATCATGAGCGCTCATGATAAGTTAACCTAACCTTTTCTGGTGAGTATGGTTAGGTTAGGCTAGATTAAGTTAGGTTAGGTTAAGTTAGGTTAGGTTAGCCCATGTACGCTTCACTTAGGTTAGCCTAGGTTAGGTGAGAGACAGGCAAAAAGTTAGGTGTATGATTAGGTTAGGTTAGGATAGATTAAATTAGGTTAGGTTAAGTTAGGTTAGACTAGGTTAGCCTACGTACACGCGTGAATTTCTGTCTTGAAATGCAAGAGTTGGAAAATTGGGGTCTTAGTCCACCAGCCTGAATGGTGGAAATCCACTAGCTCAATATTGGGGTCTCAGTCCACCAGTCTGAATGGTGGAAATTCACTGTTTAAGTTAGGTTAGGTTAACTTATCATGAGCGCTCATGATAAGTTAACCTAACCTTTTCCGGCGAGTATGGTTAGGTTAGGCTAGATTAAGTTAGGTTAGGTTAAGTTAGGTTAGGTTAGCCCATGTATGCTTCACTTAGGTTAGCTTAGGTTAGGTGAGAGACAGGCAAAAAGTTAGGTGTATGATTAGGTTAGGTTAGGTTAGATTAAGTTAGGTTAAGTTAGGTTAGGCTAGGTTAGCCTACGTACGCGCGCGTACGTAGGCTAACCTAGCCTAACCTAACTTAACCTAACTTAATCTAACCTAACCTAACCTAATCATACACCTAACTTTTTGCCTGTCTCTCACCTAACCTAAGCTAACCTAAGTGAAGCATACATGGGCTAACCTAACCTAACTTAACCTAACCTAACTTAATCTAGCCTAACCTAACCATACTCGCCGGAAAAGGTTAGGTTAACTTATCATGAGCGCTCATGATAAGTTAACCTAACCTAACTTAAACAGTGAATTTCCACCATTCAGACTGGTGGACTGAGACCCCAATATTGAGCTAGTGGATTTCCACCATTCAGGCTGGTGGACTAAGACCCCAATTTTCCAACTCTTGCATTTCAAGACAGAAATTCACGCGTGTACGTAGGCTAACCTAGTCTAACCTAACTTAACCTAACCTAATTTAATCTATCCTAACCTAACCTAATCATACACCTAACTTTTTGCCTGTCTCTCACCTAACCTAGGCTAACCTAAGTGAAGCGTACATGGGCTAACCTAACCTAACTTAACCTAACCTAACTTAATCTAGCCTAACCTAACCATACTCACCAGAAAAGGTTAGGTTAACTTATCATGAGCGCTCATGATAAGTTGACCTAATCTAACTTAAACAGTGAATTTCCACCATTCAGCCTGTTGGACTGAGACCCCAATATTGAGCTAGTGGATTTCCACCATTCAGGCTGGTGGACTAAGACCCCAATTCTGAGCTAGTGAATTTCCACCGTTCAGGCTGGTGGACTGGGACCCCAATACTGAGCTAGTGGATTTCCACCATTCGATCTGGTGGACTATGACCCCAATTTTCCAACTCTTGCATTTCATGACAGAAATTCAAAATGAACTTCGAAAAATCAAGAGAATGTAACTGTGAGAAGGTAAAGCACAACAAGTCACTACTGAAATATTCCAAGTCTTGCATTTCACGACAGAAATTCAAAATGAAATTTGAAAATTTAAGACAATGTAACTGTGATATGGTAAGTGTGTAAGTTTTTGTGTGTGTGTAAGTTTTGGTGTGTGTGTGTGTGTGTAAGTTTTCGTGTGTGTGTGCGTAAGTTTTCGTGTGTGTGTGTGTGTAAGTTTTTGTGTGTGTGTGTAAGTTTTTGTGCGTGTGTGTTTAAGTTTTTGTGGGTGTAAGTTTTTGTGTGCATGTAAGTTTTTGCGTGTGGGTGTAAGTTTTTTTGTGTGTGTGTGTGTGTGTGTAAGTTTTTGTGTGTCTAAGCTTTTGTGTGTGTAAGTTTTGACGTGTGTGTGTGTAAGTTTTCGTGTGTGTGTGTGTGTGTGTGTGTAAGTTTTTGTGTGCATGTAAGTTTTCATGTGCATGTGTAAGTGTGTGTGTGTGTGTGTGTGTGTGTGTGTGTGTGTGTGTGTGTGTGTGTGTGTGTGTGTGTGTGTGTGTGTGTGTGTGTGTAAGTTTTTGTGTGTGTGTAAGTTTTTGTGTGTGTGTAAGTTTTTGTGCGTGTGTGTAAGTTTTTGTGTGTGTGTAGGTTTTTGTGTGCATGTAAGTTTTTGTGTGCATGTAAGTTTTTGCATGTGGGTGTAAGTTTTTGTGTGTGTTTGTGAGTTTGTGTGTGTTTGTGTGTGTGTGTGTGTAAGTTTTTTGTGTGTGTGTGTGTGTGTATGTTTGTGTGTGTGTGTGTGTGTGTGTGTGTGTGTGTGTGTGTGTGTGTGTGTGTGTGTGTGTGTGTGTGTGTGTATGTAAGTTTTTGTGTGTGAAAGTTTTGGCGTGTGTGTGTAAGTTTTCGTGTGTGTGTGTGTAAGTTTTGTGTGTGTGTGTGTAAGTTTTTGTGCGTGTGTGTGCGAGTTTTTGTTGTGTGTAAGTTTTTTTTGTGTGTGTGTGTGTGTGTGTGTAAGTTTTTGTGTGTGTGTAAGTTTTGGCGTGTGTGTGTGTAAGTTTTCGTGTGTGTGTGTGTGTGTGTGGTGTGTGTGTGTGTGTGTGTGTGTGTGTGTGTGTGTAAGTTTTTGTGTGCGTGTAAGTTTTTGTGTGCATGTAAGTTTTCGTGTGCATGTGTATGTTTTTGTGTGTGTGTGTGTGTGTGTGTAAGTTTGTGTGTGTGTGTGTGTGTGTAAGTTTTGACGTGTGTGTGTAAGTTTTCGTGTGTGTGTGTGTAAGTTTTCATGTGCATGTGTAAGTTTTTGTGTGTGTAAGTTTTGGCGTGTGTGTGTAAGTTTTCGTGTGTGTGTGTGTAAGTTTGTGTGTGTGTGTGTAAGTTTTGGTGCGTGTGTGTGCGAGTTTTTTTTGTGTTCATGTGTAAGTTTTTGTGTGTGTGTGTGTGTGTGTGTGTGTAAGTTTTTGTGTGTGTGTAAGTTTTGGCGTGTGTGTGTGTGTTTTCGTGTGTTTGTGTGTGTAAGTTTTGTGTGTGTGTGTGTGTGTGTGCGTAAGTTTTTGTGTGCATGTAAGTTTTTGTGTGCATGTAAGTTTTCGTGTGCATGTGTAAGTTTTGTGTGTGTGTGTGTGGGTGTGTGTGTGTGTAAGTTTTTGTGTGTGTAAGTTTTGGTGTGTGTCTGTAAGTTTTCGTGTGTGTGTGTGTGTAAGTTTTGTGTGTGTGTGTGTGTGTGTGCACAAGTTTTTGTGCGTGTGTGTGTGAGTTTTTTTGTGTTCATGTGTAAGTTTTTGTGTGTGTGTGTGTGTGTAAGTTTTTGTGTGTGTGTAAGTTTTGGCGTGTGTGTGTGAGTTTTCGTGTGTGTGTGTGTGTAAGTTTTGTGTGTGTGTGTGTGTGTGTGTGTGTGTGTGTGTGTGTGTGGTGTGTGTGTGTGTGTGTGTGTGTGTGGTGTAAGTTTTTGTGTGCATGTAAGTTTTTGTCTGCATGTAAGTTTTCGTGTGCATGTGTAAGTTTTTGTGTGTGCGTGTGTGTGTGAGTTTTCGTGTGTGTGTGTGTAAGTTTTGACGTGTGTGTGTGTAAGTTTTCGTGTGTGTGAGTAAGTTTTGGCGTGTGTGTGCAAGTTTTCATGTGTGTGTGTGTAAGTTTTCGTGTGCATGTAAGTTTTGGCGTGTGTGTGTAAGTTTTTGCGTGTGGGTCTAAGTTTTTGTGCGTGTGTGTGTGAGTTTTTTTGTGTTCATGTGTAAGTTTTTGTGTGTGGATGTAAGTTTTTTGTGTGTGTGTGTGTAAGTTTTGGCGTGTGTGTGTGAGTTTTCGTGTGTGTAAGTTTTTTTTTTGTGTGTGTGTGTGTGTGTATAAGTTTGTGTGTGTGTGTGTGTGTGCGTGTGTGTGTGTGTGTAAGTTTTTGTGTGTGTAAGTTTTGGCGTGTGTGTGTAAGTTTTCGTGTGTTTGTGTGTGTAAGTTTTGTTGTGTGTGTGTGTGTGTGTGTGTGTGTAAGTTTTTGTGTGTGAGTGTGTGAGTTTTTTTTGTGTTCATGTGTAAGTTTTTGTGTGTGTGTGTGTGTGTGTGTAATTTTTTGTGTGTGTGTAAGTTCTGGTGTGTGTGTGTGAGTTTTCGTGTGTGTGTGTAAGTTTGTGTGTGTGTGTGTGTGTGTGTGTGTGTGTGTGTGTGTGTGTGTGTGTAAGTTTTGGCGTGTGTGTGTAAGTTTTGGCGTGTGTGTGTGTGTGTGTGTGTGTGTGTAAGTTTTGGCGTGTGTTTGTGTAAGTTTTCGTGTGTGTGTGTGTAAGTTTTCGTGTGCATGTGTAAGTTTTTGTGTGTGTAAGTTTTGGCGTGTGTGTGTAAGTTTTCGTGTGTGTGTGTGTAAGTTTTGTGAGTGTGTGTGTAAGTTTTTGTGCGTGTGTGTGTGAGTTTTTTTTGTGTTCATGTGTAAGTTTTTGTGTGTGTGTGTGTGTGTGTGTGTGTGTGTAAGTTTTTGTGTGTGTGTAAGTTTTGGCGTGTGTGTGTGAGTTTTCGTGTGTGTGTGTGTGTGTGTGTGTGTAAGTTTTTGTGTGCATGTAAGTTTTTGTGTGCATGTAAGTTTTTGTGTGCATATAAGTTTTCGTGTGCATGTGTAATCCCAAATCATAGGTTTCAGACAGCATTCACCAACGAAATACTAGGAAACCTTATCTCAGAAAAGCCTGAAATAGCAAACTATTCATCCCAAACTAGAAGTTTCAGTCAACAAACACCTATGAGAGATTAAGAATCATAACTCTGAAAAGTCCAAAAAGCAAACTACACCTCCCAAATCATGATTTTCTGACAACACACACCTACGAAAGGCTAAGAAATCTAGCTCAGAAAAGTCAAAAATAGCAAATTAACCATCCCAAATCATAGGTTTCAGTCAACACACACCTACGAATGGCTAAGAAACCTAGCTCAGAAAAGTCAAAAAATAGCAACCCACACATCCCAAATCATAGGTTTCAGACACCACACACCTATGAAAGACTAAGAAATCTGGTTATGAAAAGTCAGAAATAGTAATTTACATATCCCAAATCATAAGTTTCAGACAACACTCACCTATGAGAGATTAAGAATCATAACTCTGAAAAGTCCAAAAAGCAAACTACACCTCCCAAATCATGATTTTCTGACAACACACACCTATGAAAGGCTAAGAAATCTAGCTCAGAAAAGTCAAAAATAGCAAATTAACCATCCCAAATCATAGGTTTCAGTCAACACACACCTACGAATGGCTAAGAAACCTAGCTCAGAAAAGTCAAAAAATAGCAACCCACACATCCCAAATCATAGGTTTCAGACACCACACACCTATGAAAGACTAAGAAATCTGGTTATGAAAAGTCAGAAATAGTAATTTACATATCCCAAATCATAAGTTTCAGACAACACTCACCTATGAACGGCTAAGAAACCTAGCTCAGAAAAGTCAAAAATAGCAAACTAGTCACATCCCAAACTATAGGTTTCAGACAACAAACACCTATGAGTGACTAAGAAATCCAGGTCAGAAAAGTCAAAAATAGCAAATTAACCATCCCAAATCATAGGTTTCAGTCAACACACACCAACGAAAGACTAAGAAACCTAGCTCAGAAAAGTCAAAAATAGCAAACTACTCATCCCAAACTATTGGTTTCAGACAACATTCACCTACGAAATACTAGAAAACTTTAGCTCAGAAAAGCCTGAAATAGCAAACTAAACATCCCAAATCATAATTTTCTAACAACACATATCTATGAAAGGCTAAGAAACCTAGCTCAGAAAAGTCGAAAATAGCAAACTACACATCCCAAATCATAGGTTTCAGACACCACACACCTATGAAAGACTAAGAAATCCAACTCAGAAAAGTCAAAAATAGCAAACTACATATCCCAAATCATAAGTTTCAGACAACATTCACCTACGAAATACTAAGAAACCTTAGCTCAGAAAAAGTCTGAAATAGCCAACTACTCATCCCAAACTCGAAGTTTCAGACAACAAACACCAATGAGTGACTAAGAATCCTAGCTCTGAAAAGTCCAAAAAGCAAACTACACCTCCCAAATCATAATTTTCAGAAAGGACACACCTATGAAAGGCTAAGAAATCTAGCTCAGAAAAGTCAAAAATAGTAAATTAACCATCCCAAATCATAGGTTTCAGTCAACACACACCAACGAAAGACTAAGAAACCTAGCTCAGAAAAGTCAAAAATAGCAAACTACTCATCCCAAACTATTGGTTTCAGACAACATTCACCTACGAAATACTAGAAAACTTTAGCTCAGAAAAGCCTGAAATAGCAAACTACACATCCCAAATCATAATTTTCTGACAACACATACCTATGAAAGGCTAAGAAACCTAGCTCAGAAAAGTCGAAAATAGCAAACTACACATCCCAAATCATAGGTTTCAGACACCACACACCTATGAAAGACTAAGAAATCCAACTCAGAAAAGTCAAAAATAGCAAACTACATATCCCAAATCATAAGTTTCAGTCAACACACACCAACGAAAGGCTAAGAAACCTAGCTCATAAAAGCCTGAAAAAGCAAACTACTCATCCCAAACTATTGGTTTCAGACAACATTCACCTAGGAAATACTAGGAAACCTTAGCTCAGAAAAGCCTGAAGTAGCAAACTACACATCCCAAATCATAGGTTTCAGACAACACACATCAACGAACGACGGGGGACCGGGGGAGGACCATTGGGACCCAGGGAGGACGTTTGGGGATCCGGGGGCCCTTGAGGATTGAGTGGTCTTTGAGAGCCCGGGGGACCTTTGGGGACCGGGGAGGGCCTTTGGGAGCCCAGTGGACCTTTGGGGACCGGGGGAGAACCTTTGGGGGCCCGGGGGACCCTTGGAGGCCGGTTGGCCCTTTGGGAGCCCGGGGGACCTTTGAGGACCAGGGGAGGGCCTTTGGGGGTCTGAGAAGGGCGTTTGGGGGATAACATTTCGAAATTTTTACTTTTTGCGGCGCATTCCTGCAGCGCTTTCCTGCGGTGCCTCCCTGCGGCGCATCCCCTGCGGCGCTTTCCTGACCCACGGCGCATCCTTGCGGCACATTCTGCGGTGCTTTCCTGGCCCATGGCGCATCCCGGCTGCGCTTCTCTGGTCCGGGGGACCTTTGGGGGCCGGGGGAGGGCCTTTGGGGCACATGGAGGGCCTTTGGGGCACAGGGAGGGCCTTTGGGGGTCCGGGGGGCAGTTGGGGACCGGTGGAGGGCCTTTGGGGTCCGGTGGGCCAGTTGGGAGCCTGGGGGGCATTTGGGGACATGATGATGACCTTTGGGGGCGCCGGTGGCCCTTTGGGAGCTTGGGGGGACCTTTGAGGACCGGGGGCTTCCTTCGGGGTTGAGGTAGAGGGATTGGAACCCTTTGGGGTTGGGGTAGAGGACCTCACAACACTGTTCAAATGGAACTTGTGTATTATAACGACCACAGAGTTTCACCATTAAATTCTCTTCTAAAATCTCTTCAAAAATCATCTTTTAAAAATGTCTCTAACTGTTTCGCCGAAATAGTTCCATAACCTGTCTAAAACAGTTTCGCCCAAATAATCCCTAAACGTAATTTCAGCGTGTTCCTTTTGTTTGGCATCCCTGTGCTTTCACATTTGAAATTACAAAAGAAACCCTTTCGCGCGCTAAAACAATTCATCGCTAAGATGTTTCTTGGAGAATTGTTTCCATGGCCTTTGGCTATTAATATCCTTTTGGTCGAACTCCAAAGAGTTGTTTCTGAGGCAAAGACATTAATGACTTGGATCTATTTCTGGATCATAACATTCGCTGAGAGCGTGCCAAAAACACACCTGGAGAAAGAGGTCATTGACCGATTACGCAATCATTCTCACTAATGACTCTATGCCCATATATGGTGTGCTGATCGGAGTATAAGATAGCTCTCTACTCTCAATTCCCAATAGTCGAAGTAACAAACTAAGAAATAATCAATAGATCGCATTCCACCCCATCATCCTCCTATATGGATGCATGGATGAGGATTATAAAATTTTGGGGTAATATTCCTTGAAAGCAAAACACATAAAAATTGGCCCTTAGCCATGTATCAATTTACTTTCGAAAGATATATTTTTGCAAAGGTGACTCATTGATTGCACTTTTCCATAAAGGTATATGCACGACCTCCAACCAACTCCACAAACCTCCTGGTTTGGACCAAAATCTCAAAATTTAGCTTGATCCTTTCGAGTTTTAGGGAGGATATTTTTCACTTTTTTTTACTTATTGAAAATGCGCTAGTACTTCGTCTATTCTTAGGGAGCCATCCTCTCCCTCTTTCCTTTGCCCTAAAAACTTAGCCCTCGAAAATCAATTGCTTTCGAGTTTACTTTCTAAAAATATACTTTACAGAGTTGACACATTGATTGCACTTTCCCATTAAAGGTATTCTACCAAACCCACACCCCTCTCCCTCTGGGCCAAAATCATTTAAAATTTAGACTTATAAGTAATGTTTGATGCTTTCTAGTTCTGGGGAAAATATCATACGATTGTTTAGAGGTTATGTGTATTTTTACCTTCGCTTTTATTCACTTTTTGTCGTGTGGACTTACTGGCAATACGTTATTATTTTCTCTTCTGTGAGGGAGCCGCCCTTACTTCTTTCTTTTGCCTTTAAAATTAGTTCTCGAAAATTAACTGCTCAATATTCTGGTTTTCTTAACTGTCGCATCTTTATTACAGGTTTTTCAAGGGCTTCCTATTTCAAAGCAAAAGTGAAAAACAAAGGTGCCTGTAAACGGTTCTGGAGAGCAGAAAAGCGCCTGAGGTAAGCTCCTACTTTCAATTCTTTCCTAATTGGAAAGCATTGAAAGCTTGTACTGCTAATTAGCAACAAAGCCAGTTGGATGATATGTATAAAAGAAATACCCATGGCGCCAATTATCTAGCGAGGATCGGAGAAAATCTTCTCCTCTCCATCACATAATGTGAAGTCGCATTCGCCCTTTCCCTGAGTGTTTGAACTCGACCCAAAACCAATGAAACAGAACAGGCTATACTTATCATAACTATAACTTTGGAAATGCATTGCAAAAATTTTTGATTGATCCATATATTTATTTTTTAACAATTTCATAAAACAATGAAATAAACATAGCCACTACTTGGAGATGAAATGAAAATATACCCCTACATTTAATTAGATCATTTGCTCATTTTAATCTATATTTTTTGATTTCGATTTGTTTCTCCTCACATACAATTTTTACCGCTCCTGATTTTTCAGTTTCTAAAAATCCCACTACAATAAATATTCAGTTATCAGACGTATGAAACAAAGAAAAGAAAGGATATAATAAAGGAAAAATAAATCAAATAGGTGATACAAAACGAGGATTTTGTCAGCTAGTAGCAAAATATGACGAGGAAAAAGAAGAAAATATTTCGACAAGGATCTCCGCCAAGTCGTCCTTAGTGCTCATGAAAAAAAAAAAAAAAAAAAAAAAAAAAAAAAAAAAAAAAAAAAATCTAACCTTTTGAAGCGAACTCTACAAGAAGAGAAAAGATACTAATCATCAACCAAGCCAGAAATTAATGAAAAACAATTCGTCAATTGGATTGGATTTGTATTCTTTGTTTTGCAATAGATTTTGCTTGTCTGCAACCTCAATTTTCAATAGATATGCGGACATGTTCTCTTAAATTAGACTGGGCGAAAATATTGATTGAGTCTTATATGTTCCTTAAGCCCAATTTATAATAAATTTATAATAACCTAATATTAAAAGACACAATCAATATTTTCTGACTCACAGTCAGAAAATACGAATCAAAATCTCAAATTTTCACTACTTTCATCATTCCTGTTATTGGTATTGCAATTATTGATGGCATTGTTGCTGTTATCGTTGATAGTTCTTGTATAGTACTTAAATGCTTTTATAATCTAGTATCTAGATATATTTGAGAGATTCTTGGACTCATTCTCCCTCTAAAATCCTACTATCAACTATCATCTATTACCCTATCAGCTTTCATTTATCAACTATCCTACTATCACCCAAGTTTGAACAGCTATATGTCGTACTTTTTTTGGCCTATAATTATCCAAGAAAAAGTTAGGGATTAATTAATAAACCAATGTTGTTTAAGTAATTAACTTTTTGTTATTTTCAACTAAATTTTAATTAGATACAATGCAGATAAATAATTAAATACTTAAATAATTAACCTTCGAGTACTAATCTGAAACTGTAATCTGATTTGAAATTCAATCCTCAAAAATACTGTGTTTTTTCCAACTGAACTTAAGATTCTAATTTAAAGTGTTTGTGCCCCCAAATTTCTCCAGGCGCCCATTTGGAGCTCGGTTGACTCTGACTAAGCTTACAGTAACACCATTGACCCCCATTCCAAAACCAAATAACAAGCGACAGTAGGACTCAAAACCCTGCTCTTAGGATTCCAATTTCAGTCTGCTAACTACCCGGCGAGGACGACTCCCATTGACAGGTAAAGGAAAATTGGGCGTTCAAGTGAGAAATTTTTTTAAGAAGTCATAACCTGAACGCTGTATTGAAAATCCAAATAAAATGAAGACCTTTTCCAACCCTATTCTGGGTATTGATGTTTATAGGACCCCCTGTTTTTTGCGATTGCTTCTATACTTGAAGGATTCAAAAACAATTGGGAGAGGCTGTTGGAACATAAATTTTCAATTGACGAAGCCCTGAAAATTTTTATTCCGTTTTTGTCCAGTACATGTACGATGACCTAAACCACTTTATTTTGCTGGAAACACTTCCGTTGTTGCCCCCGTTAAAGGTTTCATTAAAAGTTTCAGAGAGGCAGTCGACATTAAGAAACTTATGCATCAAAAATTAGCCCTTAATAAAGATAGTGGAGAAAACTATTCTGTGCCTCATTTATAATGAGCTAATTCATTCCGGTTTTTTTCTTTTGACATTACAAAATTTTGCAACCTAATAAAATTTCAGATGATACTTGTAATTGTTTTTTATTGTTGGTTTGTGATTTTCTATTTCTGCAGTGAGGACAGCGGAGTGGACGTGTAAAATGTTTACACTGTTTTATTTTTTATTTTCAGCTGAAACTAGGCTCGTTTATTTTTTATGCATATATTTTTCTCATCTTGACGAATAAGATTTTTACAGAATCCCAAAAAATTGTGAACAATTTTTTGGAATTCTTAGAAACGATAAAGGGCTACGAAATAAGAACTAGGAAGAAAAAAAAATGAAAAGTGAATAGGGCGTTATAAAGGTGGCTTGTCGTTTTCTTACCAAAACGACTCTTTTTTCTTTATGTGCATATTTTTCTCATTTTGATTAAGAAGAATTTTACAAAACCCAAAAAAAAGGTGAAATTTTTTTTTGAACTCTTAGAAACGGTAAAGCTCTACGAAATAAGAACTAGGAAGAAAACATGAGAAGCAAGAAACGCGTTTAAAGGTGGCTTGTCATTTCTTATCAAAGTGACCCTCTTTCTTTACGCCTATATTTTTCTCATCTTGACGAAGAAGAATTAAAAAAAAAATTATTGAACAATTTTTTTTGATCTTTTAGAAACGGTAAAGGCAAACGAAATAAGAACTTGGAAGGAAACATGAGAAGCGAAGAACGCGTTATAAAGGTGGTTTGTCATTTTCAAAGTGACCTTTTTTTCTTTACGCATATATTTTTCTCATCTTGATGAAGAATATTTTCACAAAATCTAAAAAGTATAGTAAGAAATTTTTTTTCAACTTCCAGAATCGGTTGAAGGCCTCCATGTTTGAACTAGGAAAAAAATATGAGAAGCGAAAAACGTGTCGTAAAGCTGGTCTAGCGTTTTCTTTTCAAAGTGACCCGTCACTCTAGCGAAAGGCCATTGAGCTTTCCCAGTTTCTCCTTTAATGCAGAACTTATTTCTTACTATATAGTTATATATAGTAAATATATAGCAATATTGTATATATAAGCATAAGGTATACTATATAGTAGGTTATATATAATAAAAAAAATGTATTTATTATTAGGCTATCTTATTTTTTCCAGATTTAAAATTCGACACACCGTGAAGCAGCAATGGTTTTATTGGTTTGTCATCGTTTTAGTATTTTTAAATACTGTTTGTGTGGCCGTAGAACATTATGGTCAACCAGATTGGTTAACAGAATTTTTGTGTACGTATATTCATATTTTAGATTTATATTACCAGAAAGTTATATTACCTGATAGCAGCAATGGCTTAAGAAATGGTTATAGAAAGGATCAAGTTTATATTACCAGAAAGCTGCAATGGTTTTATTGGTTTGTCATAGTTTAAGTATTTTTAAAAACTGTGTGTATGACCCAAGAACATTATGGTCAACCATACTGGCTGACCTGGTTGACGCAGAACATTATGGTCGACCATACTGGTGAAACAGAATTTTTTGTGCATATATTCTTATTTTATATTTATATCATCAGAAATTCTAGTATTTAAAAAAAAACTATTTGTGGGGCCGTAGAACATTATTGTCAGAATTTTGACAGAATTTTTGTGTACGTATATTCGTATTCTATATTTATAATACTAAAATTTTGAAGTTTTTGAGGTTTCTTATATAAAGGTTGTTCGAAATTCCTATACAAGAAACTTTCAGTCCCTTGGCTTGAATAACGAGGAAAATCTATTGGCTTGAAAATTACACAAAGAAGTAATATAGCTTATCATAGGCAGGGCGTTAGCGCTGCCTAAGTAAAGAACGATGTGGCCACAATGTGTTTTTTTTCTCTGACAGGCACTTCGCATCGAAGGAGTTGTCGTAGAAACTTCGAAAAGGGCTCACATTTGACTGAAAATTGGGGTGGCTAGTGCCATTTTTAATAGTCGAAAGTGATTGGAGGGTAACTAGCCCCCCCACGCCCATCATTCCCCCAAACACATCAAATCAAAATTTTCAGATAGCCATTTTGTTCAGCGTAGTTGATTTCCAGATAGAAAATATTTTTTTGAGGAGGACACTCCCCCATAACCCTCGGGGCAAGGGTTTTAAGTTATGCCCTGAGGGCATATAAGAACAATTTTGGCACAATACTATATATTATTTTTTTTTTACTTTAGAGCAGGACACTTCATATGGAAGGGGTCGTCGTAGAGACTTCAAAAGGGGCTCATTCAATTGGAAATTGAGAGTTCTAGAACCCTTTTTAATAGTCGAAAAGTGATTGGAGGGCAACTAGCCCCCCCCCCCCCCACGCCCAACATTCCCCCAAACACATCCAATCAAAATTTCGAGATAGCCATTTGTTCAGCGTAGCTGATTTCCAGATAGAAAAATGTGTTTTTGAGGAGGACACTCCTCCCACAACCCTCAGGGCAAGGGTTTTAAGTTATGCCATGGGGGCATATAAGGTTTTTATAGAAGGTGTTGTCGTAGAAACTTCAAAACAGTCTGATTAGGTTGGAGGTTCGAAGGGCTAGTACCCTTTTTAATAGTCGAAAGTGATTAGAGGGCAACTAGCCCCTCCCCAAGCCCATCATTCCCTCAAACACATCCAATCAAAATTTTGAGATAGTCATTTTGTTTAGCGTAGTTGCTTTCCAGATAGAAATTATGTTTTTGAGAAGGACACTCCACCACTACCCTCAGGGCAGGGGTTTTAAGTTATGCCCTGGGGTATATAATGTTTTATATAAGGCGTTGTCGTAGAAACTTCAAAAAAGGCTCATTCGATGCAAAATTCAAAGGGCTAGTGCCCTTTTTAATAGTCCAAAGTGATTGGAGGGCAACTAGACCCCCCTCCCACGCCCATCATTTCCCCAAACACATCCAATCAAAGTTTTAAGATAGCCATTTTGTTCAGCGTAGTTGGTTTCCAGATAGAAAACATGTTTTTGGGGAGAAAACTCCCCCACAACCCCCGGGGCAATGGTTTTAAGTTATGCCCTGAGGGCATATAAGAACGATGTTGGCACAATGTACTATTTTTAATTTTTCCTTTAGAGCTGGGCACTCATATGGAAGTGGTCGTCGTAGAAACTTCAAAAGGGGCTCATTCTATTGGAAAGTGAGAGTTCTAGTGCCCTTTTTAATAGTCCAGAGTGATTGAAGGGCAACTAGCCCCGCCCATCATTCCCCAGAACACTTCCAATCAAAATTTTGAGATAGCCATTTTGTTCAGCGTAGTTGATTTCCAGATAGAAAATATGTTTTTGAGGAGGACACTCTCCCACAACCCTCAGGACAAGGGTTTTAAGTTATGTCCAGGGGGTATATAAGGTTTTTATAGAAGGCGTTGTCGTAGAAACTTCAAAACAGACTCATTCGATTGGAAATTCAAAGGGCTAGTACCCTTTTTAATTGTCGAAAGTGATTGGGGGCAACAAGCCCCCCCCCCTCACACGCCCATCATACCCCCAAACACATCCAATCAAAATTTTTAGATAGCTATTTTGTTCAGCATAGTTGATTTCCAGATAGAAAATATGTTTTTGAGGAGGAAACTCTCCCACAACCCTCAGGGCAAGGGTTTTAAGTTTTGCCCTGGGGGCATATAAGGTTTTTATAGAAGGCGTTGTCGTAGAAACTTCAAAAAAGGCTGATTCGATTTGAAATCCAAAGGGCTAGTGCCCTTTTTTATCGTCGAAAGTGATTGGAGGGCAACTAGCCCCCCCCCACGCCCATCATTTCCCCAAACACATCCAATCAAAGTTTGAGATAGCCATTTTGGTTAGGCTAGTTGATTACCAGATAGAAAATATGTTTTTGAGGAGGACACTCCCCCAAAGCCCTCAGGGCAAGGGTTTTAAGTTATGCCTTGGGGTCATATAGGGTTTTTAAAGAAGGCGTTGTCGTAGAAACTTCAAAAAATCTCATTCGATTAGAAATTCAAAGGACTAGTGCCCTTTTTAATAGTCGGAAGTGATTGGAGGGCAAATAGCCTCCCCCCACTCCCATCATTCCCCCAAACACATCCAATCAAAATTTTGAGATAGCCATTTTGTTCAGGCTAGTTGATTACTAGATAGAAAATATATTTTTGAGGAGGAAACTCCCCAACAACCCTCGGGGCAAGGGTCTTGTTATGCCCTGAGGGCATATGACAACAATGTTGGCACAATGTACTATGTATTATTTTTTCCTTAGAGCAGGGCACTTCATATGGAAGGGGTCGTCGTAGAAACTTCAAAAGGAGCTCATTCGATAGGAAATTGAGCGTTCTAGTAACCTTTTTAATAGTCGAAAGTGATGGGAGGGCAAGTAGCCCCACCCCCACGCCCATCATTCCCCCAAACACATCCAATCAAAATTTTGAGATAGCCATTTTGTTCAGCGTAGTTGATTTTTCAGATAGAAAATATGCTTTTGAGGAGTACACTCCCCCAAAACCCTCAGGGCAAGGGTTTTAAGTTATGCCCTGGGGGGATATAAGGTTTTTATAGAAGGCGTTGTCGTAAAAACTTCAAAACAGGCTCATTCGATGGGAAATTCGAAGGGCTAGTACCCTTTTTAATAGTCGAAAGTTATTGGAGGGCAACTAGCCCCCCCCCCACGCCCATCATTCCTCCAAACACATCCAATCAAAATTTTGAGATTGCCATTTTGTTCAGCGTAGTTGATTTCAAGAGAGAAAATATGTTTTTTGGAGGACACTCCCCCACAACCGTCGGGGCAAGGGTTTTAAGTAATGCCCTGAGGGTATATAAGAACAATGTTGGCACAATGTACTATGTATTATTTATACATAAAAACTATGTTTTTGAGGAGGACACTCCCCCACAATCCTCAGGGCAAGGGTTTTAAGTTATGCCCTGGGGGCATATAAGGTTCTTATAGAAGGCGTTGTCGTAGAAACTTCAATACAGGCTCATTTGATTGGAAATTCGAAGGGCTAGTACCCTTTTTAATAGTTGAAAGTGGTTGGAGGGCAAGTAGCCCCCCCCCCCCACGCTCTTCATTCCCCCAAACAGATCCAATAAAATTTTGAAATAGCCATTTTGTTCAGCGTAGTTGATTTCAAGATAGAAAATATGTTTTTGAGGAGGACACTCCCCCACAACCCTCAGGGCAAGGGTTTTAATTTATGCACTGGGGGCATATAAGGTTTTTTTCGACGGCGTTGTCATAGAAACTTCGAAAAGGGCTCATTTGATTGGAAGTTGGAGCGGCTAGTGCCATTTTTAAGAGTCGAA
>CM051269.1:57030656-57065656 GCA_027921565.1 Artemia sinica | reverse complement strand
TTGATTTCCAGATAGAAAATATTTTTTTGAGGAGGACACTCCCCCACAATCCTCGGGGCAAGGGTTTTAAGTTATGCCATGAGGGCATATAAGAACAATATTGGCACAATACTATATATTATTTTTTTACTTAGAGCAGGGCACTTCATATGGAAGGGGTTGTCGTAGAGACTTCAAAAGGGGCTCATAAAATTGGAAATTGAGAGTTCTAGAGCCCTTTTTAATAGTCGAAAGTCATTGGAGGACAACTAGCCCCCCCCCCACGCCCATCATTCCCCCAAACATATCCAATAAAAATTTCGAGATAGCCATTTTGTTCAGCGTAGTTGATTTCCAGATAGAAAATGTGTTTTTGAGGAGGACGCTCCCCCCAACCCTCAGGGCAAGGGTTTTAAGTTATATCATGGGGGCATTAAAGGTTTTTATAGAAGGCGTTGTCGTAGAAACTTCAAAACAGGCACATTCGATTGGAAATTTGAAGGGCTAGTACCCTTTTTAATAGTTGAAAGTGATTGGAGGGCAAGTAGCCCCCCCCCACGCTCTTCATTCCCCCAAACACATCCAATAAAAATTTTGAGATAGCCATTTTGTTCAGCGTAGTTGATTTCCAGATAGAAAATGTGTTTTTGAGGAGGACGCTCCCCCGCAACCCTCAGGGCAAGGGTTTTAAGTTATACCATGGGGGCATTAAAGGTTTTTTATAGAAGGCGTTGTCGTAGAAACTTCAAAACAGGCACATTCGATTGGAAATTTGAAAGGCTAGTACCCTTTTTAATAATCGAAAGTGATTGGAGGGTAACTAGCCCCTACCCACGCCCATTATTTTCCCAAACACATCCAATAAAAATTTTTAGATAGTCATTTTGTTCAGCGTAGTTGATTTCCAGATAGAAATTAGGTTTTTGAGAAGGTCACACCCCACAACCCTCAGGGCAAGGGTTTTAAGTTATGCCCTGGGGTATATAAGGTTTTATATAAGGCGTCGTCGTAGAAACTTCAAAAAAGGCTCATTCGATTGGAAATTGAAAGGGCTAGTGCCCTTTTTAATAGTCGAAAGTGATTGGAGGGCAACTAGCCCCCCCCCACAACCCATTATTTCCCCAAACACATCCAATCAAGGTTTTGAGATAGCCATTTTGTTCAGCGTAGTTGATTTCCAGATAGAAAATATCTTTTTGAGGAGGGAAACTCCCCCGCCACCCTCGGGGCAAGGGTTTTTAAGTTATACCTTGAGGGCATATAAGAACGATGTTGGCACAATGCACTATTTATTGATTTTTTTTCCTTTAGAGCTTGAGACTTCATATGGAAATGGTCGTCGTAGAAACTTCAAAAGGGGCTCATTCGATTGGAAATTGAGAGTTCTAGTGCCCTTTTTAATAGTCAACAGTGATCGGAGGGCATCTAGCCCCGCCCATCATTCCCCAGAACACATCCAATAAAAATTTTTAGATAGCCATTTTGTTCAGTGTAGTTGATTTCCAGATCGAAAATATGTTTTTGAGGAGGACACTCCCCCACAAACCTCAGGGCAAGGGTTTTAAGTTATGTCCGGGGGGCGTATAAGGTTTTTATAGAAGGCATTGTCGTTCAAAACAGGCTAATTCGATTGGAAATTCGAAGGGCTAGTACCCTTTTTAATAGTCAAAATTGATTGGGGGTAACAAGCCCCCCCACGCCCATCATACCCCAAAACAAATCCAATCAAAATTTTGAGATAGCCATTTTGTTCAGCATAGTTGATTTCCAGATAGAAAATATGTTTTTGAGGAAGAAACTCCCCCACAAACCTCAGGGCAAGGGTTTTAAGTTTTGCCCTGGGGGCATATAAGGTTTTTATAGAAGGTGTTGTCGTAGAAACTTCAAAAAAGGCTAATTCGAATTGAAATTCAAAGGGCTAGTGCCCTTTTAATAGTCGAAAGGGATTGGAGGTCAACTAGCCCCCCCCCCCACGCCCATCATTTCCCCCAAACACATCCAATCAAAATCGTTAGATAGCCATTTTGTTCAGCGTAGTTTATTTCAAGATAGAAAATGTGTTTTTGAGGAGGACACTCCCCCACAACCCTCAGGGCAAGAATTTTAAGTTATGCCCTGGGGGCATATAAGGCTTTTATAGAAGACGTTGTCGTAGAAGCTTCAAAAATAGGCTCATTCAATTGGAAATTAAAGGGCTAGTGCCTTTTTTAATAGTCGAAAGTGATTGGAGGGCAACTAGCCCCCCCCCTCCCTTCACGCCCATCATTTTTCCCACGCCTATCATTTCCCCAAACACATCCAATCAAAATTTTGAGATAGCCATTTTGTTCAGCATAGTTGACTACCAAATAGAAAATATGTTTTTGAGGAGGACACTCCCTTACAGCCCTCAGGGCAAGAATTTTAAGTTATGCCCTGGGGTCATATAAGGTTTTTAAAGAAGGCGTTGTCGTAGAAACTTGAAAAAAATCTCATTCGATTGTAAATTCAAAGGACTAGCGCCCTTTTTAATAGTCCGAAAGTGATTGGAGGGCAACTAACCCCCCCCCACGCCTATCTTCCCCCAAACACATCCAATGAAAATTTGAGATAGCCATTTTGTTTAGCGTAGTTGATTTTCGGATAGAAAATATGTTTTTGAGGAGGAAACTCCCCCACAACCCTCGGAGCAAGGGTTTTAAGTTATGCCCTGAGGGCATACAAGAACAATGTTGACACAATGTACTATGTATTTTTTTTTCTTTTAGAGCAGGGAACTTAATATGGAAGGGGTCATTGTAGAAACTTCAAAAGGGCCTCGTTCAATTGGAAATTGAGAGTTCTAGTACCCTTTTTAATAGTCGAAAATTGATTTGGAGGGCAAATAGCCCCCCCCCAAAGCCCGTCATTTCCTCAAACACATCCAATCAAAATTTTGAGATAGCCATTTTGTTTAGCGTAGTTGATTTCCAGATAGAAAATATTTTTTTGAGGAGGACACTCCCCAACAACCCTCGGGGCAAGGGTCTTAAGTTATGCCCTGAGGGCATATAAGAACAATGTGTGCACAATGTACTATGTATTACTTTTTTCCTTTAGAGCAGGGCACTTCATATGGAAGGGGTCGTCGTAGAAACTTCAAAAGGGGCTCATTCGATTGTAAATTGAGAGTTCCAGTGCGGTTTTTAATAGTCGAAAGTGATTGGAGGGCAACTAGCCCCACCCCACGCCCATCATTCCCTCAAACACATCCAATCAAAATTTTGAGATAGCAATTTTGTTCAGCGTAGTTGATTTCCAGATAGAAAATATGTTTTTGAGGAGGACACTCTACCACAACCCTCAGGGCAAGGGTTTTAAGTTATGCCCTGGGGGCATATAAGTTTTTTTATAGAAGGCGTTGCCGTAAAAACTTCAAAACAGGCTCATTCGATTGGAATTCGAAGGGCTAGTACCCTTTTTAATAGTCGAAAGTCATTGGAAGGCAACTAGCCCCCCCCCGCCCATCATTCCCCCAAACACATCCAATCAAAATTTTGAGATAGCCATTTTGTTCAGCGTAGTTGATTTCATGATAGAAAATATGTTTTTGAGGAGGACACTCCCCTACAACCCTCGGGGCAAGGGTTTTAAGTAATGCCCTGAGGGCATATAAGAACAATGTTGGCACAATGTACTATGTATTATTTATACATAAAAACTATGTTTTTTGAGGAGGACACTCCCCAATAATCCTCAGGGCAGGGGTTTTAAGTTATGCCCTGGGGGCATATAAGGTTTTTTATAGAAGACGTTGTCATAGAAACTTAAAAACAGGCTCATTCGATTAGAAATTCGAAGGGCTAGTACCCTTTTTAATACTCAAAAGTGATTGGAGGGCAACTAGCCCCCCCCCCCACCCGCGCTCTTCATTCCCCCAAACACATCCAATCAAATTCTGAGATAGCCATTTTGTTCATCGTAGTTGCTTTCCAGATACAAAATATGCTTTTGAGGAGGACACTCCCCCACAACCCTCAGGGCAAGGGTTTTAAGTTATGCACTGGGGGCATATAAGGTTTTTATAGACAGCGTTGTCGTAGAAACTTCGAAAAGGTCTCATTTGTCTGGAAATTGGAGTGGCTGAGTGCCATTTTTCAGATTCGAAAGTTATTGGAGGGCAACTAGCCCCCCCCCCCACGCCAATTATTCCCCCAAACACATCCAATCAAAATTTTGAGATAGGCATTTTGTTCAGCGTAGTTGATTTCCTGATAGAAAATATGTTTTGAGGAGAACACTCCCCCACAACCCTCGGGGCAAGGGTTTTAAGTTATGCCCTGAGAAAATTTTATCAGTAAATTCTTTTTCATTTTTTTTCAGTAAAGTACAAATTATATTCTGTTTTTTAGAAAGCTTGGGTTTTAGAACCCTACTCATATTAATTTCTGCTCTTTTTGAGTTTGACACTTACTTATTTTAATTTCTGTTTGTTTTGGGTTTCATTTATTTATTGATACCGATTTGTGGTAGTGGTAAATATATACATACATATATATATATATATATATATATATATATATATATATATATATATATATATATATATATATATAATATATATATATTATATATATACTATATATATATATTTATATATATATATATATATATATATATATATATATATATATATATATATGTATGTATATATATATATATATATATATTATATATATATATATATATATATATATATATATTATATATATATATATATATATATATATATATATATATATATATATATCTATATATATATATATATATATATTATATATCTATATATATATATATATATATATATAATATATATATATATATATATATATATATATATATATATATATATACAGATAGATGCATGGACACAAATGGATATTGATGTCCATCTTAAAATCATAGACCCCTGATCTGTAAAAAATTTAAGCCATAGGCCTAAATGTGATTACGTTGCATTGCAACTTTAAATATTTGAATGAAGAACGCACCTGCAGTTGTGTCCTGGATTTGTATTTAAAGTATTCATAGTCTATTTTTATATCTGTTCTGAATCCCCAAAATTTCTCATTTGACTCTGGCAAAGCCATATCTAGGATTTTCGTTCGGCCTAAAAAAAAAAAAAAAAAAAAAAAAAAAAAAAAACTTTACAAAACGCATCAAAAATTTTTTTAAATGCGTTTTTGTTACTTTTCTAATAGTCGGGAAAAATTTAGGGTGGAGGGGCTTAAACCTGGTACCCCCCGCCATACAATCATGGAATTTGGTCCCTCTGTTTAGGCGTTGCACAAATAAACACCTTTTTTGCACATTGACGGACTTGTATTTTGGTTTGCCAAATGGTCATTAGATTTTTAGCAACATTGGACGAACTAGCTAACAGCCGCAGCCGAACCCACAAAGCTTACACTCTGATTAGTATTACTTCGTATTAAATGTATTAATCTTTTATACTATTTCAGATTATGCTGAATTTGCCTTCCTTGCTTTATTTATGACTGAGATGTTTGTGAAGATGTATGCATTAGGACCTCGAATCTATTTCGAATCAAGTTTCAAACCGGTTCGATTGCGTTGTCATTAGTGGCTCAATATTTGAAGTTATCTGGTCGGCTTTTAAATCTGGATCATTTGGATTATCAGTTTTAAGAGCATTACGACTTCTACGAGTATTTAAAGTTACAAAGTAAGTTATATTGTTAGTTAAACTGAAGAATCAAATTTAACTATGGTATTTCTATTACTTATTAAGTATGTCTTATCTAATGTCTTATCTATATATATATATATATATATATATATATATATATATATATATATATATTATATATATATATATATATATATATATATATATTATATATATATATATATATATATATATATATATATATTTATCGTTATCTCAGTCATAGGCAGTGCGATAGTGCTGCCTAAGTAAAGAACGCTGTGGGCACAATGTTTTTTTTTTCTTCCATACCCGGGCTCTTCGTATCGAAGGAGTTGTCGTAGAAACTTCGAAAAGGGCTCATTCGATTGGAAGTTGGAGTGGCTAGTGCCCTTTTTAATAGTCGAAAGTGATTTGAGGGCAACTAGCCCCCCCCCCCTCCCACGCCTATCATTCCCCCAAACACATCCAATCAAATTTTGAGAGAGCCATTTTGTTCAGCGTAATTGATTTCCAGATAAAAAATATGTTTTTGAGGAGAACACTCCCCCACAACCTTCGGGGCAAGGGTTTTACGTTGTGCCCTGAGGGCATATAAGAACGATGTTGGCACCATGTATCATTTATTATTTTTTTCCTTTAGAGCAGGGCACTTCGTATCGAAGAAGTTGTCGTAGAAACTTCGAAAAGGGCTTATTCAATTGAATATTGGAGTGGCTTGTGCCCTTTTTAATAGTCGAAAGTGAATGGAGGGTAACTAGCCCCCCTCCCCTCCCACGCGCATCATTCCCCCAAACACATCCAATCAAAATTTTGAGATAGCCATTTTGTTTAGCGTAGTTGATTTCCAGATAGAAAATATATTTTTGACGAAGACACTCCCCCACAACCCTCGGGCAAGGGTTTTAAGTTATGCCCTGGGGGTATATAAGGTTTTTATAGAAGGTGTTGTCATAGAAACTTCAAAAAAGGCTCATTCGATTGGAAATTGAAAGAGCTAGTGCCCTTTTTAATAGTCGAAAGGGATTGGAAGGCAACTAGCCCCCCCCCCCCCCACTCCCATCATTCCCCCCAACACATCCAATCAAAATTTTGAGATAGCCATTTTGTTCAGCGTAGTTTATTTCCAGATAGAAAATATGTTTTTGAGGAGGACACTCTCCCCACAACCCTCGGGGCAAGGGTTTTAAGTTATGCACTGAGGGCATATAAGAACGATGTTGGCACAATGTACTATTTATTTTTTTTTCCTTTAGAGCAGGGCACTTAGAGCAACATAATTTGCACTTTAATGAAAAAAAAAATACAAATGAATGTACGTTGTCAGTTTAATATACATATGCTGATATTTAGTAATGGAAATATTAATATTATTTGACTTATTATAGTTATAAAAGTAAAAACATTTATATTTTTTCAAGAAAGTGCAAATTATGTTCTGGCCTTGGTAAGGCATAGGGGTTTTGAGCCCAACTTATGTTAATTTCTGCTCATTTTGAGTTTGACTCGGTTATTTATTGTTAATTTCTGTTCGTTTTGGGTTTCATTTATTTATTGATGCTGATTTGTGATAGTTTCACGCTTGGTAGATTATTTGATTTTATTTTTGCTCATTTTTTTTAATGGAGTTCTTTACTTTTCTTTGAAAAACTGATTTTGTGGAAAAAGTTTTTATTAACTAATTCTCGAAAACGGCTCCATATTTAAGTTTTACTGCTGATGTGAACAGTTTAGTTTTACTACTGATGACGGTCACTGCGTATGTGACCGAAACATCTGAATTTTTTGTGAATGTTTATCACTGTTATCATCATCACTGTATATTAAAAGGATTTTATCCCTAATTGAATTTTTATTTATTGTCATGGAAAAGCAGTGTGATCTCTGAAACTTTCAGCTCCATATTTTTTGGAAAAATTGGCATCCTGGGATATTCTGACCTAAAAAAACGATCTAGATAGGTCAGAAGTTTGAGAAAATTTTTTGAAAGCCTTCATTTAGAAGAAAAATAGTTATAAGGGTGATGTCGTTTTGACCAATACGAGCAGCTAACGCAAAGGGCATTGCTAAATTGTCTGAAGTAATCAAAATCCAAAATGAAGAAGAAAGACAAATGCGGTTAGAAGATATGCAACAGCGAGAATCAAAATGTATCAAAAATGAAAATGAAGAGCAAAGACACGGGCGGTTAGGACATATGCAAAAACGAGAATTCGAGCATGAAAAAAATTAAAATTAAGAGCAAATAAGATATGTTAGAAGATATACGGAGGGAGAAAGGGAAGGGCAGTTGCCCTACCATAATTTTTTTCTTCCCTTTCTGAAAAATATTTATTTTGGGGGTTATTTCATTGAAAAATGTCATTGGGATTTTGATTGGAAAAAAAAAGAAAAATTACAAACTCATTCCCTTCTTAGATTATGACTCATTTATTTTTTCTTTTTAGGTATTGGTCGTCCCTTCGGAATTTGGTGATATCGTTGCTTAGCTCAATGCGTTCAATTATATCATTATTGTTTCTACTCTTTTTATTCATTTTGATTTTTGCACTTCTTGGGATGCAACTTTTTGGTGGTGCCTTCAATTTTAGTGAGGAGACTCCCCCGGCCAACTTTAACTCTTTTCCTATTGCTTTGCTGACCGTTTTTCAAGTAAGTAGATAAAGCGGCCATAGTCATATGGTTAGGTCAGTGCCACCAACTCTAAATCTTTTCCTATTTCTTTGCTTTAGTTTTTGTTAAGTAAGCAGGCATAGCGAACACAATCACCAGGTAAGCATAGTTAACTCTAACCCTTTTCGCATTGATTTGCTCACAGCTTTTTAAGCAAGTAGAACACGGGTCCAAAACTTTTTTTTTTCAAGAAATTAGATAAAGCGATCACAATCACCTGGCCAGCACCACCAACTCTAACCCTTTTCATATTGCTTTGCTGACCGATTTACAAGAAAGTAAACAAAGTAGCTATGATCAAATGATCTGCAACAAGAATTGTTAGTCTTTCATATAACTTTGCTGTCTATTTTCAACGGAAGCAGATAAAAGGGTCATTATCACTTGGTCAGAAGAAGACAAATCCCCCATCCCAGGCACCTTTAATTCTTTTCCTTTTGCTTTGCTGGCAGTGTTACAACTCAGTAAAATATGGCATGATCACATAGTCCCAACTTTGCAAGAATATTTGAGCTTGTAGATCTGAACTGAATATTTAATGATTTTCAGGAAAAAAAATGATCATGACAAAAAAAATATTTGGATTTAATCGAGCAGGAATCTGCTCTAATTCATGTGAATACAGGCATGGTAGCTTTGAAAGATTTTTGATAAATTACGGAAAATCGGTATTTTGCATTTCATTTGGACTCTTTGATAATTCCGTTGCATGAGCAACACTTTGGTTTTGTCTTTTGTTTTTTCGTGTTTTTCCTAGTTCGTCAATTTCAGCTTATTGCTACAAAGTAGTTAGAGGATAATTTCTACGGTTATTACGGAAATTGTGTATTTAAGGCTATATTGATGAATATAATATTTCATTTTAGGAAGTTGTGTTTTTTTTTGTGGAGGTTTTTATTACTAATTGATCAGAACCTAGAACGTGACAGTTAAAGGGAAGATTACAGTATACGCTAGAGAGGACTGTCTGAAAATTTTTATCCAAACTTTTTTTTATCATACCAAGTTTCTGATTTCAATTAGAAAGCTCTGTTCTTGCAAGCAAGTAGGCAGGCACTAGTTTCAAATCGAAGTTAAACTAAAATCGAAAATTTTTAGGGCATGAAACGGTTTCCTGGCTCCATGGTAAAGGAAGCTTAAGCTTCCGTTTGCTCGTTTCTAATCATTGATATTAGAAAGTTAGCCTGCGGCAGGAAAATCAACTTTTGAACTGAGGCAGGAATATTTTTTTTTCAAAGCTGATCGATAGTCCATGATGAGCCAACCAAAGTATCTGACATCAGATTTTTCGTGCAAAGATCCATTCAAGCGACATACCATTTTAGAAATTTTAAGGAGTTAAAAACTTTAGTGTTGTGATGCAAAAAAAAAATAAGAGAATAAATTTGGTCCAATTTTAAGACAAGGGAGGGACTTGTAAGTAAAAATGGTTGTTATGCCTTGGTTACCTTTACAATGACAGAGCAGTGTCTTTTGCTAGTTGGTATACCTATCACTTGATTCTTGTGTATTGACATGTATGACAAATTTGGTTTCAAGCCCGCTGCAGAGAGGGACATGCCTAGAAAATAGGTTGTTAGAGGTTAGTCATACTCTTAGTTAAGCTGTTAGAAACGTCTGAAAATTAGTTAATATTAGACTTAATAAAAACAAATGAGACAACAGACTTCAGCGACAAGCGAGGGAGTTGTAACAATCCTTTAATTAGAGCCAGGACTCCAAGAGCCAAATCTAGTTTTTCTTGAAATGAAATTAGGGCTTCGAGAGCCAAATATGGAATTTCCTGAATTAGAATCCAGACCCCGAGAGCCAAATCTAGCGTACCTCGAAGGAACTTTAGGGTTCTGAGAATCATAACAACCAGGTAACCGAAAATCCTCTGGGTCTTCTTCACTATCGGTTTTACTGTCCGTATCAAGAATCCTACGATGCGAATGACTACGAATATTTCTATAATCTACTATAATATTTCTATGTCACTTTTCTCTACCGAACCGTCTAATAAACCAAACACCGTCTTACAGTTTTCATTCGTTTGTGTTCCTTCAACCCGAGCAAAAGCAAACACCAAAACTGATATTGCGTGGGTCAACCCAAGCGAACACAGGTGTCTGTCTCTGTTGAAATTGCAGGCGGAGCTAGGGCACTCCTCTTTGGAGTTGAATTTGTCTGCTCATTCAGTTATCTTTCATATGACTTAATGAGCAGATGGTAAATGTTTAATCAAACAGATAGTCAAAGTCAAGTGATAATGTAACAATATCTTCTTCTAAGAATAACAGAAATTGAAAAAGAGATTTCTTCAAACAAAAAAATTCATTAGGATAAAAACAGTTTTATTTCCATGGTATCCTTTTCGGCATCGCCTCTGCATCTCCAAGACTTGTGGTCAAGGAGACTCAGTCAGCAGTCTTATATTTGAATTTTTCTAATTAGATTTTTTTTATAGGTGCTAACGGGTGAAGATTGGAATGAGGTTATGTATCAAGGTATTGAATCCCAGGGGGGCTCCCGAAAGGGTATGATTTATTCCCTGTACTTCATTATACTGGTACTGTTTGGAAATTACACCTTACTTAACGTTTTCTTGGCCATCGCCGTTGATAATTTGGCAAACGCCCAAGAATTGACAGCTGCCGAGGAAGAACAAGAAGAAGAGGATAAAGAGGTTTGTTAATCCTACTTCACTCAAGGGAGAGTAAAGAGCAACCTCACAAAACATTCGGTGTTACCACGAAATCTTTACATGCGTAATAAATAGACCCCATGGGGAGACGATTTCAAAAATTTGGGCTGCGTCAATCAAAGCTGTTTGTCAATTGCTAAACTCAGAAATAAGAGAATACATTACGACGAACGTGACTATATGCAAATTACACTTAAAGAAGAAATATTTATTAAGAATTTTATACTGATATAAATAACATGTCGTCCTCAGCACAAGTGGAAAGCAGAAAAGAAGGGGGAAAGCTAGCAAGTTTTACAATATAGTTTTATAGATCAGTTTCCAGATTTCCTGATATTGAATAAAGTCTTCATGTAAGGATTAGAGAGTAAGGAGTGACTCTCATCGTTACCCGCTATTCCCCTAAAAGTTTGAATTTTTAAAACGATACCAAAATTAAAAAAAACATTTTTTATGCTCATTTTTAATTCTTAAAATTTCCTTAAGTTACATGCAATAGAATTAAAAAACGAATCGGAACAAACTTCTGAAAAAAAAAATTTAAGGTGAGAGATGGGGAGGGGGATGTTTCTATACAACAACTATAAAATTATCGTCCTTTCTTCAAATGGTCTTGCAATTCTCAAAGTTCATTTGATAACAAAAAGCTTTTATATCATTGTTCAAGGTTGCAAACTTCACAAACATAAACAAGGTCAGAATCTTTGGTGCTTGACCTTGAGGAACTTCATTAATTAAAAAAATCATGAATAAAATGTGTAAAGAACGAAAATGAGTGAGTGTGTCACTTTTCTTATGCACAAATTTATTAAAATTTTTGATAAACCTGAAAAAATAAGAAAAAACTTAATAAATAATGAATATTGCTTTAATTGCATTAAAAAGTATTTTAATTCTTCTCGGAAAGCACATTCAAACATAATTTTTTTTACAGGTTTTAGGGGGGGGGAGATAACTATTGCTAGCCAGTAGTCATGTTTTATTATAAGAGGGCCCGTTCAAGTTAAAACTCTTACATCAGTAACTAATTACAGTAACTAATTGAAGAGATCAAGTAACTACAGTAACTACAAGTAACCCTACAGTAACTAATTGAAGAGATCAAGCCGAATCATAATGTTAATTTCGCCATTCTGTGGGACAAAATGATAATCGTGTAAATATAATGTTATTATAATTATTTAATAGTATTATAATTGCAACTTTTTCCCTACCCAGACTGAGCCGAAGTCCTGTAGAGGTAAAATTCTGAGATAACCAATTACCTTCAAACAATTAAAACTTTTTTTTAATGTTTTCTATATTTTGTTAGAAATAAGAAAATATACTGAAACCTGAATCGATCAGAATTCAATTCATGTAGTAATTCTAACTTCAATTGAGAAAAAATTACTGCAAAGAAATGAATAAACTTATAATAACCAACAATTGAAATGAAGAATCAGTTTAGATTTTAGACGAATGTAAATAAACAAAAATAATAGCGGGGCTGCCGCCCCTTATTCCTCCTAAAGGCTATAGTTTCATTTTTGTTTTATTGAGGAGCAAATATATTTTACATTTTATTCCTGTTTCATTGTAACACGGAAAAAATAATGCTTCTTAAAACGCTCAAAGGGCTCAACACTGCTCGAAGAACTTCTTTTTTTTCTTTTTTTCACATATATTTGAAACAATCAACCTAGTCTCGTTAATTTAAAATGCTATTAAATATAGAAATCAGTTTTTTTCAAGTGGAAGTAAGAGCAAAATTAAGACTGAAATGAAAAAAAGAATATTCTGTTTAACAGGTGTGCTTTGCGCAAAAAGTTTGACTTTTTGTCAAAATTCTTTAAGAACAGCTGCTAAAACAAGGGCCATTGAATTGGAATATTTTTTTTTTAAAACACTAAATAAACTTTTGCGTAACGAGTGAGGGAGTGAGGAGGGGGTAGCCCCCCCCTCGTGTACAGAATAACTTCTTTTTTGTTTTAAGTTGTAATGTTGTTCTTTACTCTCAGCTGAAAAAACATGATTTTTTATTAAATTTCCGATCTTTTTTGAAATCATGCCTGAAAATATGAAACTAAGTATTTATGATGTATTTATGCCTGAAAATCCCCACTCCCCTCGGTAGAAAATTGTCACCAGATAAGCAGATTACGGCACTTCCATGCTAAGATTGAAGATGCGAAATGCACCTCTGTGAATCATCATTAATCATCATCAAGTCCTAATAATAACAAACTCCAGCTAAAAATTTTGAGTGTTAACTTGCAGATTAATGTCATTCTATTACCTGCACACAATGGTTTTGAGTAGCAAGTGGCGTTTCTCCAAAATCTGGATTTGTCTGTGTGGGGGTAAGGAAGCCCTAGGTCCTTAATAATAAAAGACTTACAAATTTGATTTTTCCATTGAAGCTCACTGTCTCCTCCCATGAATTTCTTTTGGGAATGATTGCATTGAACCAATGGACAGAAAAAAACTGATGGCGAGGCAAATCAAACAAATTATTTTATTTTTAGCAAAAATAAATAGTAATTGTAATAGTTATTTTCTTACTGTTATTAATACGCTTTCGGAAAAAAAATGTATTTGCTTAATTGCCTTTAAATTTAGTCTTTTAGTTTTTTATATTATTATTTATAATTGGCATAATTCTAGATCTGCGTTTTTTTGTGTTTTTTTTTTATCTATGAAACTAATTGGGTCAGGTGAATGATATTCTCAGGATTAGAATCAGAACCTTAATTATTTTCACAAAAATAACATAATTTTGCTTAATTTTCATTATGCAAATTATTTTCCTAAATTGTAACCGATTTTATTTCCCCTTATAACCGATTTATTTTCCCGATGTAACCGATGTAACCGATTTATTTCCCCTAGAAACAGCAACAGGAGCTGGAAAAAGAAATAGAAACATTACAAATGGCAATGGAAGCCGGTGAAAATCTGGATTTGTCCCCTGGTGGACAAAATATCACTGAGTAAGTCAAATCTTATTTAAATTATCTTTAAGTTTTATTTTACCACGGGCTTCATGGGTGGCTTACTCCTAACGCTTAGAGAACACCGATTTTTTTTTTTCTTTCAGAGTAAATCAGGAAGTTCTGTAAAAAAAAAAAAAAAAAAAAAAAAAAAAAAAAAAAAAAAAAAAAAAAAAAAAAAAAAAAAAAAAAAAAATGTAGTCTATATGTTTGGCCAATGTTTTTTTTTTCCTTTTACACGCAGGGTTTAAACTCATTCATGTTATTTTGGGGGTATGAAATCCAAGTATGAAACCATTTTTTCTGGTTTAGCTATACTTTTTTTGAATATAGCACTATCATTCACAATTATAGTTTATTTTTTTTAATTAACTGTTTTATTAATTTCACATATCTAAAAAATTTGACCTCCTACACAAAAAACTAATATTATATTTTAATTCAATCAATCAATCAGTTTACTTAAGGAAAACGGAGTAAAAACTACAAAGATTTAGACCCCCACAGAGGCTCTTTGGGCTTTGAGAGTGGGAGACTAAACATTACACTAAATAATAGCACTAAAATCAAATAGGCTATTAAATACACATAAAATCAGAACCAAAGGGCACAACCCCAAAACCACTGCTGCCCAATTTGATCACATGTTTTTTTAGGCTCAATAAGACATATGTTTTTGGCTTTCCAAGGAAATCCATAGCTAAATTAGCCGATTTTGCGGTTTTTCTATAGTTTTTTTTTTTTTTTTTTCAATTAGATAAGGCGTACATTCCCTCCGAAGCAAGTATTGTTTTCAAAAAATCTGCAGCTGCAAATAGCACGAAAAGAACAAGATACTTATATAACTGAATTCAGTAGTCATCTAATCCCCGAGCCGGAATTATAATATGGCTTAAACTTTCCCTTGAAGAAGGATATAAACTTACTAAAAAAATATAAACCCATCTTTTTTTTCAACGATAGCAGCCGATTTTCAACATGTTTTTTATCTTTAAAAACTTGCAAATAAGACTTCAAATGGAGTGATAGCCAAGTGTTTGTTTTTCGTTAATACATTAAAACCCATAGGAGAGTAGAAAAACAACATACCAAAACTTTCACAGAAGACAAAAGCCTGTGATTCAGGTGCGCAGATATGATCAATGAAAATCATATGAATACTATAATTGAATTGTGCAGCTAATATGAGATAAGAATGAAATGATTCTCGTATACAATACTAATCCCTTTAGTGTAACTATTTAGTATACCATAGAAGGATAGGATCTTCCCTAAAGCTCTGGTATATGATTTTATTTTTGACATCTTTTTATAGCTCACAATATATCAAACACTGGAACAAGCTTTAGGTTTTTTTTAATAAAGGATTAGAAAATTTTAGAAAGAATTTTAGAAATTGTAGAAAATTTTAAAAAGAAGTTTTATCCAAGCTTCCCTCTACCCCTTTACCTGCCTGAATTTTTCAAAACAGAGAAAAAAACTTTGCACCTTTTTCAATGCTTTAATTAAGGCCTTTCCGTCACAACAATGGCAAGAATAAAATTATACTGATGAAACTGAAGATACTATAGATTGATTCCCAAAGCCAACATTGGGAACAGTTTCTATTTGGCTTGAAAAAAAAAGCCACGGCGAACTTCATACACTTTGTAGTGGGCTTGAACACAAACTCGGCACCTATGTTGGTTGTCTGTCAAAACTGGAAACTGCTCCTGACAGCCAAGTTTCTTTGAGTCTGCTGGGCAGAAACTATACTTATAGGGCGAGGGGGTAGACCTTCGTTGTATGGTCTAGCCGTCTTAGATGTCATTGAGGATGTGCCAGACAGTAAGGCGCATTCAACATACGTTTACAGACTGCAGTATAAGTTTTGTCAAGTAGGAGGACACCTGTGACACAGGGTCCAGCCATTTACAACAGAAAGAAAAGTAATATCCACTTGTACCACTTTTTTGTGACTTAAAGTCAATTCTGTGCAGCGCTACCAGCATATTAACAAGATCGAAACCGCCTATGAGGTAGTTATATTCCTTCGCAAAGTGTGGTCACTTCAGTTCCATATGCCCTTTTTGCTTGCCATCTAACCCCTCGCTTGTATTTCTGGATCCACAACTGCATGGGTCAATATCAACTGTACCGCCTTGTTATCATACCACTTCACCACTGAATCATTCCATTGTGTTTCTGCCCGGCAGTTATGCAAGCCTCTTCCTTCCACTTCTTTTTTGCTATATCAGAGGCAACGCTTTAGCGTTGCCCATAGTAAAGGCCATACGGCTCCAATGTTTTATTATCATTATTTATTTATTTTATTCCCAGAGGCACTTCATATGGAGGGGGTCGTCGTAGAAACTTCAAAGGAGACTCATTCGATTGGAAACCGAGAGCTCTAGTGCCCTTTTTAATAGTCGAAAATGATTAGAGGGCAACTAGCCCCCCCCAAGCCCATCATTCCCCCAAACACATCCAATCAAAATTTTGAGATCGCAATTTTGTTCAGCGTAGTTGATTTCCAGATAGAAAATATGTTTTTGAGGAGGACACTCCTCCAAAACCTTCATGGCAAGGGTATTAAGTTATGCCCTGGGGGCATATAAGGTTTTTATAGAAGGCATTGCAGTAGAAACTTTAAAAAAGGCTCATTCGATTGGAAATTCAAAGGGCTAGTGCCCTTTTTAATAGTCAAAAGTCATTGGAGGGCAACTAGCCCCCCCCCCACGCCCATCATTCCCCAAACACATCCAATCAAAATTTTGAGATAGCCATTTTGTTCTGCGTAGTTGATTTCCAGATAGAAAATATGTTTTTGAGGAGGACACTCCCCTACAACCCCCAGGGCAAGGGTTTTAAGTTATGCCCTGGGGGCATATTAGGTTTTTATAGAAGGTGTTGTCATAGAAACTTCAAAAAAGGCTCTTTCGATTGGAAACTCAAAGGGATAGTGGCCTTTTTAATAGTCGAAAGTGGTTGGAGGGCAACTACCCCCCCCCCCCCCCCCGCGCCCGTCATTCCCCAAACACATCCAATCAAAATTTTGAGACAGCCATTTTGTTCAGAATAGTTGATTTCCTGATCGAAAATATGTTTTTGAGGAAGATACTCCCCCAAAACCCTCAGGGCAAGGGTTTTAAGTTATGCCCTGGGGGCATATAAGGTTTTTATAGATAGCGTTAGAAACTTCAAAAACGGCTCATTCGATTAGAAATTCAAAGGGCTTGTGCCCTTTTTAATAGTCGAAAGTGATTGGGGGGTAACTAACCCTCCTCTCACAATTACTTTTTCCCCAAACACATCCAATCAAAATTTTGAGATAGCCATTTTATTAAACGTAATTTTAAGTTCTGGAAATTAGGTCTTTGAAGATGACAACTCCCCCAGAGCCGTCAGGGCAAGGGTTGTAATTTATACCCTTGGGGCATATAAAGTTTTGTAGAGGCAACGTTGTCATAGAAACTTCAAAAAGGGCTTATTCGATTCGAAATTTAAATGGCTAGCTCCCTTTTTAATAGTCGAATGTGATTCTAAGGCAACTGACACCCCTTCCACGACCAGCATATCCCCAAACATATTCAATCAAAATTTTGATATAGCCATTTTGTTCAACGTAGTTGAAAGTTCTGGAAATTATATGTCTGAGCTAGACACTCCCCCAACAGTCTTCAGGGCAAGGGTTATAAGTTATGCCCTGGGGGCATATATGGTTCCAATGGAAGGAATGCTCGTAAAAACTTCAGAGAGGGCTCATTTAATTGGAAATTGAAAGTTCTAGTTCACTCTTTAAGCGTCAGAAGATATTTGAGGGTAACCAGCTCCCCCCCACCCCAGACCCTATTTTCCCAAATGCGTCCAATAAAAATTTTAAGATAGCTATTTTGTTAAAAATAGTTCAATGATCATAGAACAGAAATTCCGGTGTCGACACAACCCCCAGGGCACAGGGGCAGGCGTTGTAAGTTATGCCTTGGGGGCATATATGGGTCTTATGGAAGGGATGCTCGTATTAACTTCAAAGAGGGCTCATTTGATTGGAAATTGAAAGTTCTAGTTTACTTTTTAAGAGTCAAAAGAGATTGGAGGGCACCTAGCCCCCCCCCCCCCTCCACGCCCTTTTTTCCTCAAACCCATCTGAAAAGAACTTTGAGATTAGCTTCTTTTTTTAAATTGTTCAAAGACCATATAACGAAAGCCCAGGGGTCAACACAACCCCCCAGGGTCCGAAGGCCGGTGTTGTAAGTTATACCCTGGGGGAATATATGGTTTTTATTGAACGGCTGCTCGTAAAAAATTCAGAGATGGCTAATTTGATTAGAAATTTAAAGTTTTAGTTTAGTTTTTCAGAGTCAAAAGAGATTGGAGGGTAACTAGCCCCCTCCCCACGCCCCTTTATCCCCAATTGTATCCAATATAAATTTTGAGATGGCCATTAAGTTAAAAATTGCTCAAAAGTCTGATGAAAAAAACTCAGGTGTCGTCACAACCCCCCAGGGTCCGGGAGTAGGCGTTGTAAGTTATGCCCTGGGGCATATATTGTTCGTATGAAAGGGATACTCGTATAAACTTCAGAGAGGGCTCATTTTATTGGATATTGAAAGTTTGAGCTCACTTTTTAATAGTCAAAAGAGATTCGAGGGAAGCTAGCCCCCCCCAATCCTTCTTTTTCAAAACCCATATGGTGAAAATTTTGAGATAGACATTTTGTTAAAAATAGTTCAAAGGTCGGATAAGAAAAAATTCGGCGTCAATACAACCCCCCAGGGCACAGAGGAAGGCATTCTAAGTTATACCCTAAGGGTATGTATGGCTCTTCTGAAAGGGATGCTCGTATAAACTTCATAGAGGGCTCATTTGATTGGAAATGGAAAGTTCTAGTTCACTTTTTAAGAGTCAAGAGAGATAAACTAGCCCCCCCCCCCCCACCACGCTCTTTCTTCCCCAAGCCCGTCCGCTACAAATTTTAAGATAGCCAGTGTTTTGGAAGTTGTTCAAAAATTAGGTAACAAAAATTCCCCCCCAGAGCCCGGGGATAGGCGTTTTAAGTGCTGTCCTGGGGGCGTATATGGTTCTTATGAAAGGGATGCTCATATAAACTTCAGAGGGGGCTCATTTGATTGGAAATTGAAAGTTCTAGTTCAATTTTTAAAAGTCAAAAGATATCCGAGGGCAACTAGCCCCCCCACACCTTTTTTCCCCAAGCCCATCCGATAAATTTTTTATAATAGCCATTTCATTAAAAATAGCTCAAAGGTCAGATAAGAAAAATTCTTGTGTTGCCGGAACCCGCCAGGGCCCGGAGGCAGGCGTTATGAGTAATGCTCTAGGGGCATATATAATTCTTATGGAAGGGATGCTCATATAAACTTCAGAGGGGGCTCATTTGATTGGAAATTGAAAGTTCTTGTTCACTTTTTAAGAGTCAAAAGAGAGCAGAGGGCAACTAGACCCTCCCCCCTCCTCCACGCCGTAAATGCATCAGATAAAAATTTTGAGTTAGACATTTTGTTAAAAATAGTTCAAACTTCTGATAACAAAACACTCCCGTGTCGACACAACCCCCCAGGGCCCGGAGGTAGGCGTTGTAAGTTATGCCCTGGGGGCGTATATGGTTGTTATGAAAGGGATGCTCGTACAAACTTCCTAAGGGCGCATTTGATTGGAAACTGAAAGTTGTAATTCACTTTTTAAGAGTCAAAAGTGATTGGAGGGCAGCTAGCCTCCCCCACACTCCATTTATTTTTTTCTCAGAGGCACTTCATATAGAAGGGGTCGTCGTATAAACTTAAAAGGGGGCTCATTCGATTGGAAATCGAAAGTTCTAGTGCCTTTTTAAGAGTCAAAAGTGATCAGAGGGCAACTGGTCCCCCCAAGCCCTTTTTCCCCAAATACATCTGATAAAAAATTTGAGATAGCCATTTTGTTAAAATAGTTCAAAGATCATATAACAAAAACTCCTTTACGTATGGTCATTTCGTTAAAAATAGTTCAAAGATCAGATAAGAAAAACTAGTGTCGACACAAGCCCCCCAGGGCCGGGGCAGGCGTTGTAAGTATTGCTCTAAATAATTTCTTAGACCACACTGCTTTTCCATTAAAAACAAAAAAAATTTTAAACAAGAAAAACGGGTTTTAATTTTCTATAAAGCAGTGAAATACAAAACAATTAATTATGCACAAAAGCTCCGAATATTTCGGCCCCACATCCGGGAGCCTTTCTCAACGGAAAAAAAAATAAATAAAATAAATAAATAAAAAAAACAAAAAACTTAACTTACATCACAATACTAAACACATAAAGAGAAAGAAAAAAAAAACAAAAGAAAAAATATAAATAAATAAGAAACAAAACTCACATATTAAATAAACACTTCCATGCACTGAATGTCTATAATGATTCAACTCGCCTCCTCCCAGTGTATAAATGGAAATATATTAAATAAACACTTCCATGCACTGAATGTCTATAATGATTCAACTCGCCTCCTCCCAGTATATAAATGGAAATCTATCAAAAATGAAGAATATATTTATACTTAGACCAAAACAATAAAAGGTCAACTAACCCCCCGGCCCATAACCCCTAATTAAATTTCACAAGTTCATCAACCAATTTATGAATTATAAATTGAATGGATTCGTTTGGTTGCAAGCTTAGCTGCAGTTCGTTTACTTTTCTCATCATTTAACCCATTCTGACCTTTGTTCGCAAGGTCATCTTTCGTTTCAGAAATATTATTAAAATCAGTACTGGTTGAATATCTTGCCTGCATTTTAATTAAACTATTATAAATTGAATTGATCCCAAATTCCCCTTCATCTCTATTTATACTAGTACCCCCATATATTATCTTTTTTATTTCTATAATTTCCCTGAAGCTTTGTAAAAGTCCTACAGACGTATCTACTATTTTTGTTTGATCAAATAAAATACTGTGATGAGGAAAATTATAAAGATGTTCTGCAACAGCTGACTCAAACGTTTCTGGTGTTTTGTTTTGTTTTAGAGCGCAATCTATTGCATTCTTGTGTTGTTGTAGCCTATTTTCTAAAGTTTGTTTGCGTTCTTCCCACATAAAATTTACCACAAGAACATGGAATTTTGTATACTCCCTTTTGCAAATTTCTCGGTACCTTGTCTTTCCCTTTATTTAACAACGAGCTTATATTATGTCCTGATTTAAATGCTGTATTTATATTATGTTTTTTTTAATTCTCTTCTTAATTTTTGTGATAAAATTGGTATAAAAGGCAAAGTTATGTAATTTGTTTCTTGATTTGACCCATCTTCTTCTAATATTTTTGGTTCCGTCAACTTTTTTTTCCTTTTTTCAATTATTTGAGAAATCATATTTTCCGGATAGCCATTACCTATTAGAATATCCTTAATAAAAATTAGTTCATTTCTTATGTATCCTGGTGATGCTAATTTTAATACCCTATCAACTAAAGAATAACCACACCCCTTTTTACCTGGATTGGATGATTTGATGTGAAAGACAAATAACGGTTGTTACTAGTCGGTTTACGGTAAATTGAAAATGCTAGTTCGTTATTATTTCTATGGATCAAAATATCTAGAAACGGTAACTTATTCTCTGTTTCCTTTTCAATTGTAAAAATTAATTCTCCTCCCAAATTATTTAAATGTTCCAAAAAAACCTTCAATTTCTGATTCCCCGTAATTCCAAATAACTAAAATATCATCCATATATCTGCCCCAAAATTTAGGTTTTAAAAAATATGTTTCTATAGCTAAATTTTCAACATACTCTACATAAATATTGCTAACAACGGACTTAAAGGCCCTCCCATTGCTAAACCCCTAATTTGATGGTAAAAATTATCTCTAAACGTGAACTAGTTAGTATACCTGCTAGTTATTCTGACTAAATTTAATATAGTTTCCAGTTCAATTCCCGAAGGTAATTCTTCTATCTCATTTTTTCGTTCCTCAAGTTTTTTGGATAAATACTAAACGATTTATCAAAAGGAATATACGTATACATGGATTTTATATCAAAACTGAACAATCTAGATTCTTCTGATATTTCTACACTTATAAGTTTATCTTTTAAAAATTTTGAGTTTTTTATATACGAATTTTGGAGATATAATAATGGTTTAAGTGTCATTGCTGCCCATTTCTCGATTTTTACCGTTGGTGAATTGGTTGTTGAAACAATAGGTCTTAAGGGGATGCCTGTTTTATGTATTTTTGGCAAACCATATATTCTAGGGCTAACTGATCCCCTTGGAAAGAACTTGTGATACATCTGGGGTGTGATACTTCCATTTGTTTTTAAGGTCTTCTAAATCTTTTCTTAATCTTTTAACATACAAATCAGTTGGGTCCGAGTTAAGTTTTTTATATGTTGAAGTATCACTTAGAATTGTTTCTATTTTACTATCATAATCATCTTTTTCTAGGATTACTACTGTATTGCTCTTATCCGCTTTCGTTATTATTAGAGAATCATCTTTTTTTAAATCTTTTAAAATTTTAATATCTTTGTTCTTAACTTTTTCTTGATAACTACCAAAATCTGTTAAAATATTCACTACCCTTAGTCTTAACTCATCTACATTATTTACATCTTTTGGAAACTTATGAATCCCTGTTTCAATCTTTGAAATAATTTCCTCTATCGGTACATTTTTAGGATTTAGTCCAAATTTTATACCTCTTTCAAGGATTTCCTTTTGTTCTTTGGTTAACTCCTTTTTGCTTAAATTAATCACCCCAGGACCTGGGAAATAATTAGGCTTATACATTGATAGTTTTTTGTTTTTCTTTTTCCCTTTTTAACTGCAAAAATTTTTGGTTTAGTCTTTCCCTAGATAATCTTAGAACATGTTCAAAAGAATTTTTAAAAATTGATATAATTTGTTGGAAATCATTTGTATTAAGGAAATTACCAAGGCTATGTTTAAAAAATCTATTTCTTTTACAACTTGTGATCTCTGGAAACGTTTATCTTTCAGCACATGGTTTAAGTTTAGTAAATTTACCTTTCTCGTGTGCTTTTCTTCATTATATGTATTTAAATGATAATTAAAACGAAACGATTTTGGAATTAGTTTATTTACTTTGCACTTTTCTAAAAACTTTTGTTGTGTAATTATATTGGCATGTTTTTTTTGCTAAATTCAAAAATAATAAAATTGAATTGGTCTTTTGCCACCCGTAGGCTAGACGTAAATAATTTCTTAGACCACACTGCTTTTCCATTCAAAACAAAAAAAATTTTAAACAAGAAAAACGGGTTTTAATTTTCTATAAAGCAGTGAAATACAAAACAATTAATTATGCACAAAAGCTCCGAATATTTCGGCCCCACATCCGGGAGCCTTTCTCAACGGAAAAAAAAATAAAATAAAATAAATAAATAAAAGAAACAAAAAACTTAACTTACATCACAATACTAAACACATAAAGAGAAAGAAAAAAAACAAAAGAAAAATATAAATAAATAAGAAACAAAACTCACATGTTAAATAAACACTTCCATGCACTGAATGTCTATAATGATTCAACTCGCCTCCTCCCAGTGTATAATGGAAATATATTAAATAAACACTTCCATGCACTGAATGTCTATAATGATTCAACTCGCCTCCTCCCAGTATATAAATGGAAATCTATCAAAAATGAAGAATATATTTATACTTAGACCAAAACAATAAAAGGTCAACTAACCCCCCGGCCCATAACCCCTAATTAAATTTCACAAGTTCATCAACCAATTTATGAATTATAAATTGAATGGATTCGTTTGGTTGCAAGCTTAGCTGCAGTTCGTTTACTTTTCTCATCATTTAACCCATTCTGACCTTTGTTCGCAAGGTCATCTTTCGTTTCAGAAATATTATTAAAATCAGTACTGGTTGAATATCTTGCCTGCATTTTAATTAAACTATTATAAATTGAATTGATCCCAAATTCCCCTTCATCTCTATTTATACTAGTACCCCATATATTATCTTTTTATTTCTATAATTTCCCTGAAGCTTGTAAAAGTCCTACAGACGTATCTACTATTTTTGTTTGATCAAATAAAATACTGTGATGAGGAAAATTATAAAGATGTTCTGCAACAGCTGACTCAAACGTTTCTGGTGTTTTGTTTTGTTTTAGAGCGCAATCTATTGCATTCTTGTGTTGTTGTAGCCTATTTTCTAAAGTTTGTTGCGTTCTTCCCACATAAAATTTACCACAAGAACATGGAATTTTGTATACTCCCTTTTGCAAATTTCTCGGTACCTTGTCTTTCCCTTTATTTAACAACGAGCTTATATTATGTCCTGATTTAAATGCTGTATTTATATTATGTTTTTTTAATTCTCTTCTTAATTTTTGTGATAAAATTGTATAAAGGCAAAGTTATGTAATTTGTTTCTTGATTTGACCCATCTTCTTCTAATATTTTTGGTTCCGTCAACTTTTTTTTCCTTTTTTCAATTATTTGAGAAATCATATTTTCCGGATAGCCATTACCTATTAGAATATCCTTAATAAAAATTAGTTCATTTCTTATGTATCCTGGTAATGCTAATTTTAATACCCTATCAACTAAAGAAATAACCACACCCCTTTTTACCTGGATTGGATGATTTGATGTGAAAGACAAATAACGGTTGTTACTAGTCGGTTTACGGTAAATTGAAAATGCTAGTTCGTTATTATTTCTATGGATCAAAATATCTAGAAACGGTAACTTATTCTCTGTTTCCTTTTCAATTGTAAAAAATTCTAAGTGATACTTCAACATATAAAAAACTTAACTCGGACCCAACTGATTTGTATGTTAAAAGATTAAGAAAAGATTTAGAAGACCTTAAAACAAATGGAAGTATCACACCCCAGATGTATCACAAGTTCTTTCCAAGGGGATCAGTTAGCCCTAGAATATATGGTTTGCCAAAAATACATAAAACAGGCATCCCCTTAAGACCTATTGTTTCAACAACCAATTCACCAACGGTAAAAATCGAGAAATGGGCAGCAATGACACTTAAACCATTATTATATCTCCAAAATTCGTATATAAAAAACTCAAAATTTTTAAAAGATAAACTTATAAGTGTAGAAATATCAGAAGAATCTAGATTGTTCAGTTTTGATATAAAATCCATGTATTCGTATATTCCTTTTGATAAATCGTTTAGTATTTTATCCAAAAAACTTGAGGAACGAAAAAATGAGATAGAAGAATTACCTTCGGGAATTGAACTGGAAACTATATTAAATTTAGTCAGAATAACTAGCAGGTATACTAACTATTTCACGTTTAGAGATAATTTTTTACCATCAAATTAGGGGTTTAGCAATGGGAGGGCCTTTAAGTCCGTTGTTAGCAAATATTTATGTAGAGTATGTTGAAAATTTAGCTATAGAAACATATTTTTTAAAACCTAAATTTTGGGGCAGATATATGGATGATATTTTAGTTATTTGGAATTACGGGGAATCAGAAATTGAAGGTTTTTTGGAACATTTAAATAATTTGGGAGGAGAATTAATTTTTACAATTGAAAAGGAAACAGAGAATAAGTTACCGTTTCTAGATATTTTGATCCATAGAAATAATAACGAACTAGCATTTTCAATTTACCGTAAACCGACTAGTAACAACCGTTATTTGTCTTTCACATCAAATCATCCAATCCAGGTAAAAAGGGGTGTGGTTATTTCTTTAGTTGATAGGGTAATAAAATTAGCATCACCAGGATACATAAGAAATGAACTAATTTTTATTAAGGATATTCTAATAGGTAATGGCTATCCGGAAAATATGATTTCTCAAATAATTGAAAAAAGGAAAAAAAAGTTGACGGAACCAAAAATATTAGAAGAAGATGGGTCAAATCAAGAAACAAATTACATAACTTTGCCTTTTATACCAATTTTATCACAAAAATTAAGAAGAGAATTAAAAAAACATAATATAAATACAGCATTTAAATCAGGACATAATATAAGCTCGTTGTTAAATAAAGGGAAAGACAAGGTACCGAGAAATTTGCAAAAGGGAGTATACAAAATTCCATGTTCTTGTGGTAAATTTTATGTGGGAAGAACGCAACAAACTTTAGAAAATAGGCTACAACAACACAAGAATGCAATAGATTGCGCTCTAAAACAAACAAAACACCAGAAACGTTTGAGTCAGCTGTTGCAGAACATCTTTATAATTTTCCTCATCACACTATTTTATTTGATCAAACAAAAATAGTAGATACGTCTGTAGGACTTTTACAAAGCTTCAGGGAAATTATAGAAATAAAAAAGATAATATATGGGGGTACTAGTATAAATAGAGATGGAGGGGAATTTGGGATCAATTCAATTTATAATAGTTTAATTAAAATGCAGGCAAGATATTCAACCAGTACTGATTTTAATAATATTTCTGAAACGAAAGATGACCTTGCGAACAAAGGTCAGAATGGGTTAAATGATGAGAAAAGTAAACGAACTGCAGCTAAGCTTGCAACCAAACGAATCCATTCAATTTATAATTCATAAATTGGTTGATGAACTTGTGAAATTTAATTAGGGGTTATGGGCCGGGGGGTTAGTTGACCTTTTATTGTTTTGGTCTAAGTATAAATATATTCTTCATTTTTGATAGATTTCCATTTATATACTGGGAGGAGGCGAGTTGAATCATTATAGACATTCAGTGCATGGAAGTGTTTATTTAATATATTTCCATTTATACACTGGGAGGAGGCGAGTTGAATCATTATAGACATTCAGTGCATGGAAGTGTTTATTTAATATGTGAGTTTTGTTTCTTATTTATTTATATTTTTTCTTTTGTTTTTTTTTTCTTTCTCTTTATGTGTTTAGTATTGTGATGTAAGTTAAGTTTTTTTGTTTTTTTTATTTATTTATTTTATTTTATTTTTTTTCCGTTGAGAAAGGCTCCCGGATGTGGGGCCGAAATATTCGGAGCTTTTGTGCATAATTAATTGTTTTGTATTTCACTGCTTTATAGAAAATTAAAACCCGTTTTTCTTGTTTAAAATTTTTTTGTTTTTAAGTATTGCTCTGGGGGCATATATGGTTCTTATGGAAGGTATGCTCGTATAAAATTCAGAGAGGGTTCATTTGAATATAAATAAAAGTTGTAGTTCATTTTCTCAGAGTGAAAAAAGATCGGAGGCCAACTAGCCCCTACCGCCCTCCACGCCTTTGGGTGTATCGGATGGATAAACCCATCCGATAAAAATTTCAGGTGACCATTTTGTTAAAAATATTTCAACCATCAGATATTAAGACTCCAGGGTCGACACAACCCCCCAGGGACAGGCGTTGTAAGTTATACTCTGGGGATATATATTGTTCTTATAGAAGGGATACTCGTATAAACTTCAGATAGGGCTCATTTGATTGAAAATAGAAAGTTCTAGTTCACTTTTAAAGAGTCAAAAGAGACCGAAGCTTAATTTAGTCCTCCTACGCCCTTTTTCCCCAAACCCATCCGATAAAATCTTGAGATAGCAATTTTGTTAAAAATAGTTCAAACATCAGATAATTAAAACTCTGAGGTTGACACAAACCCATTTTTTCACTTTGATATTGTTACTTTGATATCAGTTTTGATACTTTGATGAATATTTGATTTTTTTTAAGTTTGATTTTGAAATAAGGAATTTTTAAAAACTTGAAATTTTTTGCAATCAAAACGAACAAAAATTAATTTTAAAAAAAATTTCCGAAAAATAAGTTTCTCAAAGAAAAGTAAAGGTCATTTTAAACTTAAGCTCAGCACATACAAATACCTTTTAAAATTCAAACTCAAAACAACAAGAAATTACTATTAAAGAATAAATGAAACCCAAAAACGAACAGAAATTAAATAAACAATCATAGCAAAAGCATACAACAAGTAATAATATAAAGGAAGAAATAGATCTTAAAGCGAGTAATACTTAGATTTAATATGAAAATCATGCTTAAGACGAAAAAAATATTTTCCTATTGAAGTAGAAATGAAACTTAAAACGAACAGAAATTAAATAAACAATCAATGCAAACAGACATACAATAGATATTAATGAAAATTAATAAATAAATCTTAAAACGAGTGAAAATTCAATTCAATATGCAAATGAAGCTTGAAACGAACAAAAATCATCACAAACAAGTGTTTGGGTATGACCTCCTTCTCTCACTGTAAGAGTTTAAAACCTACTGCGTCATTGGCGCTTTACTGAAAACTATATGCGTCTTGAACAGTCTTGGAAAGTATATACAACACAAATTGAATATTTGGTGTATAATGATACTAATTGTTGAAAGATCCATCAGTTCAAGGATTTATTTCACTGTAATTGTATTTTTATTTTCAATGCTGTAAGAAATGGAAAAGAAAATATTTGCAATATAATTCGTTTTCAGTTAAGCGCCAATGACGCAGTAGGCTTTTGGTTTTTATTTGCAGTTAGGAAAGGAGGCAGTATCCAAACACTTGTTTGTAGTGAAACTATATTCGTCTTTAACAACTTTAAAAAGAGCTAATAAATTAAACTGAATATTTGATGTATAATAATATTAATTGCTGAAAGCTCATCAGTTCAAAATGTTACTATAATTTTAATATTTATTTTCAATATTAAGTACGAAAGAAAATATTTTTCATAAAATTGGTTTTCAGTAAAGCAAAATTACGCAGTAGGCTTTTGGTTTTTATTTGCAGTTAGGAAAGGAGGCAGTATCCAAACACTTGTTTGTAGTGAAACTATATTCGTCTTTAACAACTTTAAAAAGAGCTAATAAATTAAACTGAATATATGATGTATAATAATATTAATTGCTGAAAGCTCATCAGTTCAAAATGTTACTATAATTTTAATATTTATTTTCAATATTAAGTACAAAAGAAAATATTTGTCATAAAATTGGTTTTCAGTAAAGCGCCAATTACGCAGTAGGTTTTAGACTTTTACAGTGAGAGAAGGAGGTCATACCCAAACTCTTGTTTGTGGGGATTTTTGTTCGTTTCAAGTTTGATTTGCATATTCAATTTAGTTTTCACTCCTTTTAAGATTTATTTATTAATTTACATTAATATCTATTGTAGCTTTGTTTGCATTGATTTAAGTTTCACTCGTTTTAAGATTTATTTACTAATTTACATTAATATCTATTGTATGTTTGTTTGCATTGACTGTCTATTTAATTTCTGTTCGTTTTAAGTTTCATTTGTACTTCAATAGGAAAATAGTTTTTTTCGTCTTAAGCTTGATTTTCATATTCAATCGAAGCATTACTCGCTTTAAGATCTAATTATTCATTTATATTATTACTTGTTGTATGTTTTTTCTATGATTGTTTATTTAATTTCTGTTTGTTTTGGGTTTCATTTATTCTTTAATAGTAATGTCTGGTCGTTTTGAATTAGAATTTTAAAAGGTATTTGTATCTGCTGAGCTTAAGTTCAAAATAGCCTTTACTTTTCTTTGAAAACTTATTTTTGGGAAAGTTTTGTTTAATTAATACTTCCAAAGCACTGACATTTAACCCGTTTTCCTTAAATATATCCAGTTTAAGTGGCTGGGTCACTTAGGATCTGGGCTTGGTTTAGTGACGCAAATTTGTGCTAACTGATCCTTTACCGGTGTGAATTCGTGATTTATGTACAAATCCACTTATTCCTCCTCCGGATATGAAGTTGTATCCCAACTTATGTGTTTTTTTTATTATACCACTTCAGTAATATTCTCTGCTTCATCAGAACTATTTGCTCATCAGTGAGCTGAAATTCTTCTGGGTGTACCTTCATAAAGTTGGCTTAAATCCTTCCCCTCAAGGAACAGACTTTATTGGTCTTTTCTTAACCAGAGTATTCCTGAGGTGCCTTGATATATTATCTTTGAAATGTAAATGCTTCTTCATCACTTAAAAATGGCACGTGACATAGCATGAGTATCACAAAGTGGCAAGTTTTGTTTGACCAGAAGCTGTGACAAGAGGGCATTTCTACTATTCCTGTAAACAGAAGAACTCCTAGGAAACGCTCAATGTCAGCTAAACACCTAACTGCTTGCCATATTTCTAAAGTGTACATATATTCGAAGGATGGCATATGTTGACAAAACCTTTGCTGTAAAAATAATAAAATTACAAAAAAACACCAAAAAACAACCTGACATATTCCAATGGGGCTTTGTCACCCATTTCTTGGTCAACTTGAAGTTGATCTTTCCACAAAGTTCGAATCAAATCTATGTGTAAATTTATCGTCATTTCAGTCATAGGTAGCGCAATCGCGCTGCCTAACTAAAAACGATGGTGGCACAATGTATTGTTTATTTTTTTCCATACCAGGGTACTTCGTTTCGAAGGAGTTGTCGTAGAAACTTCGAAAAGGGCTCATTCGATTGGAAATTGGAGTGGCTAGTGCCCTTTTTAATAGTCGAAAGTGATTGGAGGGCAACTAGCCCTCGCCCATCATTCCCCCAATCACATCCAATCAAAATTTTGAGACAGCCATTTTGTTCAGCGTAGTTGATATCCAGATAGAAATTATGTTTTTGAGGAGGACACTCCCCCACAGCCTTCAGGGCAAGGGTTGTAAGTTAAGCCCTAGGGGCATATAAGGTTTTTATAGAAGGCATAGTCGTAGAAACTTCAAAAAAGGCTCATTAGATTGGAAATTCAAAGGACTAGTGCCCTTTTTAATATTCGAAAGGGATTGGAGGGCAACTAAACCCCCTCTCACGCTTACCTTTTCCCCAAACACATCCAATCAAAATTTTGAGCCAGCCCTTTTATTCAACGCAGTTTTAAGTTCTGGAAATTAGGTCTTTGAGGATGACACCCCCCCCCCCTCTCAGCCCTCATGGCGAGGGTTTAAGTTATGCCCTGGGGGCATATAAGGTTTTTATAGAACGCGTTGTCGGAGAAACTTAAAAAGGGCTCATCCGATCGGAAATTGAAAGGGCTAGTGCCTTTTTTAATAGTCAAAAGTGATTGGAAGGCAACTAACACCCCTTCCACGCCCACCATTTCCCCAAACACATTTAATCAAAATTTTGAGATAGCCATTTTGTTCTATGCAGTTTAAAGTTCAGGAAATTATACCTTTGAGCAGGACACTCCCCACACAGTTTTCAGGGCAAGGGTTATAAGTTATGCCCTGGGGGCATATAAGTTTTTATTGAATTCTTTGTCTTAGAAACTTGAAAAAGGGCTCATTCGATCGGAAATTCACAGGTCTAGTGCCCTTTTTAATACTCAAAAGTGATTTGAGGGCAACTAACCCCCCTCTCACGCTCACTTTTTCCCCAAACACATCCAATCAAAATTTTTAGATAGCCATTTTGTTCAGCGTAGTTGATTTCCAGATAGAAATTATGTTTTTGAGGAGGACACTCCCCCACAGCCCTCAGGGCAAGGGTTGTAAGTTATGCCCTGGGGGCATATAAGGTTCTTACAGAACGCGTTGTCGCAAAAACTTCAAAAAGGGCTAATTCGATTGGAAATTGAAATGGCCAGTGCACCTTTTAATAGTCGAGAGTGACTGGAAGGCAACTAACACCCCTTCCACGCCCACACTTTCCCCAAACACATCCAATCAAAATTTTGAGATAGATATTTTGTTCCACGCAGTTTAAAGTTCAGGAAATTATATCTTTGAGTAGGACACTCCCCCCACAGTCTTCAGGACAAGGGTTATAAGTTATGCCCTGGAGGCATATAAGGTTTTTATTGAAATATTTGTCGTCAAAACTTGAAAAAGAGCTCATTCGATTGGAAATTCAAAGGGCTAGTGTGCTTTTTAACAGTCGAAAGTAATTTGAGGGCAACTAACCCCCCTCTCACGCCCACCTTTTCTCCAAACACATCCAATCAAAATGTTTAGACAGCCATTTTATTCTACGTATTTTAAAGTTTTGAAAATTGGGTCTTTAAGGATGACAACCCCTCCCCCTCAGAGCCCTCAGGGCAAGGGTTGTAAGTTATGCCCTGGGGGCAAATAAGGTTTTTATTGAAAGCGTTGTCGTAGAAATTTCAAAAGGGCTCATTCAATTGGAAATTGAAAGAGCTAGTGCCTTTTTTAATAGTTGAAAGTTATTGGAGAGCGACACCCACCAATTTCCCAAACACATCCAATCAAAATTAAGATATCAATTTTGTTCAACGTAGTTGAAAATTCTGGAAATTAGGTCTTTTAGGATGATAACCCCCTCAGAGCCCTCAGTGCAAGGGTTGTAAGTTATGCCCTGGGGGCATATAAGGTTTATATAGAAAGTTGTTGTAGAAATTTCAAAAGGGGCTCATTTGATTAGGAATTGAAATTGCCCTTTTTTATAGTCGAAAGTGAGTGGAGAGTAATTACCCCCCCCCCCCCCCCTCACGCCCAACATTTACTCAAAAACATTCAATCAAAGTTTAGAGATAGCCATTTTGTTCAACGTAGTTAAAAGTTCTGGAAATTATGTATTTAAGGTTGACAAACCCCCCAGAGCCCCCAGGGCAAAGGTTGTAAGTTCTGCCCTGGGGGCATATAAGGTCTTATCGATAGGGTTGTCGTAAAACTTCAAAAGGGCCTCATTCAATTGGAAATTGAAAGGGCTAGTGCCCTTTTTAATCGTCGAAAGTGATTTGAGAGTAATTAACCCCCCTCTCACGCACAAAATTTCCCCAAAAAAATTCAATCAAAGTTTGGAGATATCCATTTTTTTCAACGTAGTTAAAAGTTCTGGAAATTAAGTCTTTGAGAATGATAACCCCCCCAAACCCTCAGGGCAAGGGTTGTAAGTTATGCCCTGGGGGCATATAAGGTTTTTCTTGAAAGTGTTGTTGTAGAAACTTCAAAAGGGCTTATTTGATTGGAAATTGAAAAGGCTAGTGCCATTTTTAATAGTTGAAAGAGATTGGAGAGTGATTAACACCCCTCTCATGCCCACCATTTCCCCAAAAACATCCAATCAAAATTTTGATATAGCCATTTTGTTTAACATAGTTGAAAGTTCTGGAAATTAGGTCTTAGAGGATGACAACCACCCTAACAGCCTTAGGGTAAGGGTTATAATGTATGCCCTGGGGGCATATAAGGTGTTTATAGAAAGCGTTGTCGTTTCAAAAAGGGCTCATTCAATTGGAAATTGAAAGGCCTAGTGCCTTTTTAATAGTCCAAAGTGATTGGAAGGCTTGACATTTAGATAGTAAAGATCGATGTTGGTATTATGTATAATTTTTTTGTTGTTCTTATTGCTGAGACCAGGGCACTTCGTATCGAAGGAGTTGTCGTGGTAACTTCTAAAAGGGCTCATTCAATTGAAAATAGAAAGGGCTAATGCCATTTTTAATAGTCGAATGTGATAGGAGGGCAACTAATCCCCCTCCCACGCCCACCCTCCCATTTGTCCGTTATGTTTAAAAACTAAATGTTGCCTTAAAATTAAATCAAAATACACTGTGTTAATGCTAATTCCCAATAAGGCATCTCAGCAATATCCCAAGAACGACTGAGGGTATTATGTTCAAACTTTCGGAGCTACTTCTGCTCTTAAAATTTAACCAAATAAAAATATCTTAAGTGTATCCAAGCTATCAAAGAAAGTAAACAGATTTTTTTTGCGAATGGTATCAAGTTTTCCATTTCAGGTCAACTAGAGGAGGTATGAAACTAAATTAAACACTACTATTTATGTCCAGATTTTTAAAAGGGTGTATGTTGTAAAAAATTGTGGAAAATTTTTCTCCAGCATACAAATAGCAGGCCAAACTAAGTCTTAAAAAACGAAAAGATTTAAAGTATTATTTTCTTCTTCCCTGATAAGACTATGTCAATATAAAACGAACAGAAATTAATTTAAAAAAACTTTTTCAACAAAATAAGTTTTTCAAAGAAAAGTAAAGAACTTCATTAAACAAAAAATGAGCATAAATAAAATCAAATAATCTACCAAGCGTGAAACTACCACAAATCAGCATCAATAAATAAATGAAACCGAAAACGAACAGAAATTACAATAAATAACCGATTCAAATTCAAAACGAGCAGAAATTAACATAAGTTGGGCTCAAAACCCCTCTGCCGTACCAAGGCCAGAACAAAATTTGTGCTTTACTGAAAAAAATACAAATGAATGTGCACTGTCAGTTTAATATACGTATACTGATATTTAGTAATCAAATTGTTAATATTATTTGATTTAATAAGGTTATAAAATTAAAAACATTTATACTCTAGAAAAAATCACTACTCTAACAATTAAAATCTCTAGAACAAATGACTGCTCTAACAATTACAAAAATAAATGCTCATCTATAGGAAAAACTCAAGAAGGCTAAATTAATTATCATGATTTCTCACTCAAAGTTCAACCACCATAAACTGAGTAAAATACCAGGAATGGAGCTTTTTACAGTAATTTCCTTGCAAATAAATGCTTAAACTTGTTTCTATGGTGTTTATGCACTTCGATTAAATAAATGGTGTTTATGGTGTTTATGGTGTTTATGCACTTCGGTTAAAGTATCGATTAAAGAAAGGAACCAAGAATAAAAAAGGAGACACATCACTGCTTCCCATGTGAAAAACACTAGTAGCGACTAAAGAAAGGAACCAAGAATAAAAAAAGAGACATATCACTGCTTGCCATGTGAAAATCATTAGTAGAGACTAAAGAAAAAAAAACAAGAATAAGAAAAGGAGACACATTACTGCTTCCCATGTGAAAAAGCGACTTTCCTTTTTGGTCAAAATTGGGGACTGCAATTCTCCTTAATGGTGTTTTCAGCTATGATTTTTCCATCAGTTGAATTTTAACTTCAATCTAACACCATTTTGGGTTTTTGAGGCTATTTTGGCTATTTTAAAATTCCCATAAATTTTTTTTCACAACGAACTCTTATTGATCAAAATAATAGTTAACATTCCTGAATAAGGGTCGAATGGTGATTCCTCCTCACTTGGCTGTTACTTCAAAAATATTCTTCAAATTTTTGGTTACCATGTGCTAGGTTTTGTTTTTTACTTGGTCGCTCCAG